>CAJUYG010001646.1:27449-40791 GCA_910591675.1 Galerucella calmariensis | reverse complement strand
ATATTAATTTTTCTATAAAGTTATCATAATTTTTAATACTTATTTATGTCGTTTATATAATCTTTTAGATCAATACTCAATAGGTCGTCTAAATATTTGACTGTGATATTTACATTCAAAGTGAAACAGTTCCGTTTATTGAATAGTTTAGATATAATCTACATACTTATTTCAGATTACATATATTTTACCAAAGCTCGTACAAATCCGAAAGTCATTCTAAATAATTACGTTTACAAAATTAATACGAGAAAACAGGATAGAACGTATTGGAAGTGCGCCAGTGAAAGCCAAACAAATTGTAAATGCAGACTTACGACACAAGGAACTGTAGCTAAAGTAAATGGAGATCACAATCATCCACGTCCTGCGAATAATTGCAATGGACTCAAATATCAAATTGTTTACGTTTTTCATGCTTTGAAAAAAAAGTACATCAGGTCAAAAAAAGAATTTAATAAAGAGTAAATTAATAACATTGTATTCAATTTTATTCCCCGGATCTATTGGTTCTAGAAAAAAAAATTTAAATAACATTTTCACTTCGCAAAACTCGATGTTGAAAAATTGGTGGTGCGAAAATAACGGAGTTTCAAGTACCTATTCATCTTTACTTGAATTTGAGAAAACAAATAATAGTCTAGCTTAACTCAGCACCTTTTCGCGGTGATACTAGTCTTTTATATTATATTTATAAACAGTACTTAGGTAGATAACGTTTTAAACAATACAGGGTGTCCCAAATAAGAGTGACTGATTTTAAACATAAATGCCCAGCTTATTAATTGCTCCAAAGAGATGGGGTTTTCACTAGTTTCACTAGTTTATCAAAGAGATTTTTTTAGGCTTGGCTGGCATCTCATCTCATGAACACAGGGTGCTTTACTAATGTTGGTCAAATTCAAAGGGAGAAATATGTATTATTTTAAATGAAACATCCTATAATTTTTGATCTCATTCGAAAGAGCAATCATTCTCCTTTCCAAAAATGTATAGTTTTCTATATTTTGTTTCATTAACAACAAAGATATTCGAAGTTTCATGTAGTAGTACATTTTTAATTAGTAGTTTCATATGAACGTATTTTGATGCCTAAAATCAACTTAGGAACTAAATCAATAAACAAGGAGGATATCCAGATGGACATTTTTTAAAAATCCGCCGTCACTGAATATAATTAAAAAAATGTATGTACAATTTATCGAAATTGGTTGCATTGCACTCTTAAAAAACCAAGAAATAATGATGGTCTTTTAAACAAGTTGATGTCAATTAATGCCACATGATAACGATCATAAAATTTCTATTAGAAAAATTTCTAGAATTTTAGAGCTTAGCAAGAGTGACGTTCAAAGATGTCTAAAAATTTTAAGATCAACTCCATACAAAATTCAGACATCAAAAATTGTACGAGTCAGATTATGAAAAACGAGTAATGGTATGTGAGACTTTACTTGACTCATTAAGAAACGAACCCAATTCATTATGAATTATGTCTGATGAAGCAATGTTCCACATTTATGGCATGTGTAACAAACATAATTGTAGAATATGAGGTTCTCAAAAACCAATTTCTTTTAATCAATTTGTTGTTATGTGTCAAACGGCCACAGCATGAGTTGATTTTATGCATCAAAATACGTTCATATGAAACTACTAATTAAAAATGTACTACTACTTGAAACCTCGAATATCTTTGTTGTTAATGAAACAAAAGAAAGGAAACTATACATTTTTGGAAAGGAGAATTATTGCTCTTTCGAATAAGATCAAAAATTATAGCGTGTTCCATTTAAAAAAAAAACATATTTTCCCCTTTGAATTTGACCAGCATCAGTAAAACACCCTGTGTTGATGAGATGAAATGCCAGCCAAGCCTAAAAAAATCTCTTTAATAAATAAGTAAAACTAGTGAAAACCCCATCTCTTTGGAGCAATTAATAAGCTGGGCATTTATGTTTGAAATCAGTCACTCTTATTTGGGACACCCTGTATTATCGACGGAAAAATTGACCGCTGGATATGTAGATTGTACTAAAAGGTGCTGGTTTGCTCTGTTTTGGCTTTAAAAGAAGGTAGACTTTGGAGTCGAAGAGGTATTCATGTTGGTACATGTTCAGTCAATTAGTTGACTTTTTTACATTTTTTAGGAATGTGAACCTGGTAAGTACCGCAATGAAAAAAGTCTATTTTCATGAATGAGAGTGTATTAAAATAATAGGGTATTCGTAATCCATCACTTGGCGTATCACTTGTTTTAGTAGACAGTTGGATTATTTTTTGAAGTTAAGCCTCGAGTATTATCGTATGAAATAACATTTTTGCAATTCATTTACGAAATGTCATCATTTTGACACTCATTTTAGTTGCAAAACGTGGTTCATTTTGTCACTCAGGGACAACAAATCCATTTATTTTTACTAAAAGCGTTTTCGATTATTTACTTTTGGCTGCTAATAGCAGCTCGTAGTGACTGAATTCCGTTCGTTTATTACCGGGCGTGACGCCTAGTCTTACCTTCCCCTTGCCCCTCAAGCACATACCGACAAGTATGAGCTTCAAGCCATGGACATTAAATTTGACGTTTGTCCGGTTTGACGTTTATTTAAAGGTTAAAATTGTGCCGATTACGATTTAATACGATTTAAACCTTACTAAAAATATCTAAATATGCAAAATTTTATCATCAAAAACATTATAATTGAAAGCTGTTCTTCTAACAACACGGGAAATTCATTGGCATTGGCACATGTCAGGTGTTTTTGAGCATCTAAAAAAATCGTGTTCGATTTGCTCAAAAGTTGTGACGACTGAGGCAAAGAATACACCAGCTAACAAGAAGCGAAGCCCGACGCAATTTCTTTGAAGTTTTGGTAACAAAAATATATGACCTTGAGAGACCGACGTTGACAGATAACTTAGTGAATACACTGAGAAAAGTAATAAAATTTTTCAAATATTGGCGATATAATTCGTAGTTACACGTAGAAAAAAACCTCGACATTAAAACATTCAGGTTCAGGAAATTATTTTTTATATGATTACTTACCGATTTATGTACTGACATATACACATTTACTACAAATTGTTTGTTTTGAGAGAATATTACTTGACAATCACACCTCTGAGCCCACCACCTATTATATTTATTTCAAGTTGAGCAGTAAAATTAACAAACACCTATTATAAGCATATTATACATAATTCAACAGTACACTTTCAGTTGGTAAAATCATGCAGTGTTTCAGTTAGATAGGTGTTATTTTTCTAATTATTTTTAATTTCATTGCAAGTAATTATATTATGTGAAGGAAAGATATTGAAACAAATGTAATAACAAAATTTTTTATTTGGTTTACTAGAAATGAAAATAGTGTCTACAAATATAATATATATAAAATATATGTTTAGTAAACAACCAATGAGCATCATTGTACACAAAAAAATGTGTTCTTTCCAGATGAGGAGATTCCTGGATCAGGTGACGGTATGTTATCTGCAATACTATAATGTTATATTTAATAATGTGGATTTTGTAAGAAAAAGTATATGTGTATTTAAAATATAATACGGTTACAGTGGCCTATATATTGAATGTGTAGTTTATTTGGCATAGCTACAGCAGACTTGACATCTTCAGTACCAACTTCCATTTGAACATATTCATTATCTAAAATATATATATAGTAAACAACCAATGAGCATCATTGTACACAAAAAAATGTGTTCCTTCCAGATGAGGAGGGTCCTGGTTCAGGTGACGGTATGTTATCTACAATATATCTGCAATGTTATTTTTAATAATGTGGATTTTGTACGAAAAATAATGTGTAGTTTTTTTATGTATACTCATACATACTTGCAAATAAACTATATGTTTTGATGCATTGCATATACAGATGTATTTGAACAATTGAAATATTTACCCAATAATGGCAAAGCTTGACAGCTAGGGAAATGTTCTGTTCCACATGAAGAAGGTGACGGTATGTTATCTGCAATTATAATGTTATTAATTGTTGTAACTGATTTAAAACAAAGTAAGAGTTGGTACTGCCACAAAGTAGACTTATTATAAATGCAAATAACAATAAAATACATCAACTGATTCCAATAACTAAAATCAAGCTTAATATTTACCAGAGTTAACAATTATCTTTCTTGGGAGATCAAGCAAATCAAGCAAATTCCAGTAGCAAACGCAATAATTGTAATATTTCACAGATTTGTTATTTTCGTTATAATCACCATATAAACACGTTTCATTTGTTTACCGACTACTACGCCTATACGATAAGCCTTCTTGATAAATTTATACTCACATTAAAGCATATTAAATTGTCAGCATACTCCTTTTTTTGATCTGATGGATAATTAAAAAAATATGTATAGTTAAAGTCAAAAGTTTACAGTGTGCCGATTTCTATGCACGCAAGTTTATATGGCATCAGTTTTTGGTTGTTGATAGTAACATTTTAGTGGCACATTGTAAAATCTCAGAAAAGTATTCAAAATTACAATGTTACAAAGTAGGTGCTGGACTATAAAGTGACTTTTGGGAAGTAAGAACTCGTCACCTCAAAGTGGAAGATAAGTTAATAAGGTCAGTTAAACCGAAAAAATTGTTGATTAAATCATTGCATATGATAGCTGTAACCTTCTAGTATGTGGAAAAACATTATTGTAAGTTTAAACAATTTTTTCTGGCATATGTCTTTATTCTAACAATGTCTATTTCTTTTACCTAATGTTTATTAACTAGTTTATTAATTAGATTACTCAGCAACTAAATAAGATATCAAAACCGCGTTTGTTGCATTCAATTGGTGAATAAATCACGTATTATGAGACGAATAGGGATTCACATTGCTTGATAAATTGCAATAGTATTTTGCGTCTGAAAAACAGCTGTTTTTTCAATCTTTTTTACTTATTCATCCGCTGTGGCTGCAGGGATGGAATTTTTACATGCTGGACCACGGAATTTTATAGCAAGCTTCACGCTTCATAACTTTGTTTCCATACATATGCACGATAAATTCAATACCTTTCGAGTAAAATTCGAAAACATGTAAAAAAACTGGCTCATTTTTGGTTGTTTTGGGTATAAGCTGTTATTGTGCAATTAGTACAGCCTAAAAACCAACCATGATATTTTATGAGGGATTTCATCAAAAATCTCGCCTACTGCTCACACATCCACCTTTAATGCTAACCCGACTGAATAATCCGAAACTAGCCGAGTTAGATTGACATTTCCCTATCATTATCAACTTACTGTCACACTAGTTCAAAATATAATGTGCAAAGAGGTCGCTTAAGGAATATGTCGCCATTATTAGTGGCAAAATATATGGTGGCAGCCACTAGGCGGCCAGTAGTAGCAAAATAGCAGCTGCTACTACATTGCTACCTCAAAGCAACAAAGTATAGTGTTAATGATAGAAATGTATAGTGGTTATTATAGTAAATGTATAGTATAGTAACCGTCCACTATATAGTGGATCATAATATGAGCCTCGTATAGTCGCAAGAACGGTTCTACGACTGTGTGTATTACTTGGAAAAATTCAGTTCAGGTACAGCTTTGAACGAATTGGTCTTAAACTTTGGTGTTAAGCTAATTAAGCATGACAGCTACTTTAAACATTTGATATTAGACAGGCGCCACTTTTTTGGAACTTTAGTTCTTTACGTCAGGTTATGTTTGAGCGACCGGGGGTCGCGACGCAAAAGATATGACCGTGACGTTACGTTATGTTACGTTGCTTCGTTATGTGCCTTGCTTGCGTGCGTGTGCTCTCTCCTGAGTCTCTCTCTCGTTTACGAAGCAGCGAATCATATGCTTCGGCCGGAAATCGAAACCGGGCCGCCCGCGTGAAAGGCGAGCATTCTACCACTGAACCACCGATGCTATATTAAAATTCTATGCAAAGCTGGTATTCGCAGTGCTGGTAATCTACTTGAATTTGTTCGGATAAGTTTTTAATATTATTTCCATAATTTCTTTGCGCGATTGATCTTTTTTATTTATTTACAGCATCGGTTGTCAGGACGGTAGGTTGTGTTTACTGGTTTTTAAGTTTAACACGTCGGTAAGTGATTTACTTACCGTTCAGACGTCGAAAAGTAATAAATAGCATAAAAACAATTTCACCAAAATGAAAAATATGATATTTTAAACTGATCAAGAAGTATAGATGTCACTTTTGAAATTTCGTTCATTTCGAAAAAATTTAAATTATTTTATTCGGAATTTATTTCAATACGATCGCGCAAAAAATGGTATAAGCATCTCGAACGTTAAGGGTAATTACAACGTTTGCATGTAGATTCCTCTCGTAAAATTGGACAAAATGATATGAGGATTAAGGGGTCTTGCACATTTACTTTTCGAAATACAGGGTGTTGAAATTTTGAAAACTTGAATGTTTTAATTCGATAACTTTAAAACGGATGGATTTGGCAGGTTGTTTTTAAATGTAAAAGGGCATATTTTGATAGAAATAGTAGATTGTGCAACTAGTGTGGATATGATGGCCATATCGCACGAGGACGAAGTTTGAGCACGACGCCGTAGGCGGAGTGCTCATTCGTTCAAGTGCGATATGGACAATCCACACGAGTCAAACAGCATGTTTTTTCTACGACCCACTTAAGAAAAAATCTAGAAAATAAAAATTTCTATAAACTGTAATATAACTTCAAATTGAAAATTTAACAATACAATTTTATGTTTCCACTTATTTTTGTGTGGTAAACGTACAGTTCTTGAATGTCCAATTTGTATAATGCTACGGTTTTCCTTTTTAATATACGATGCTGTTATAAGTAGATGTTGCCACTCGGACTACCTCATGAAGGGTACCGTACAATTATCTATAATAATTGATATTCTGCTGAATATTTCAAACGTCTACCTGTTGTCGTTATTTAATATCAAGCAGAATAATTATTCAAAAATAAAATTAACAATAAAAAAAACTTCTTCACGGGAATCGAACCCGGGTCTACCGCGTGAGAGTCTGGTTTGCTTACTACTCGACCACCGAGGAATATGCAAATTGTTTATCTATAACGTCAGATGTATTACATAATTTTTGCTTAAAAGGAACTAAATTCCTACCGTGTGTCCCGCGACACGTTCTACCTTTTTTATTTTTTATATTAAAACATTCTTATTAACATGAGAGCTAATATCTCAAGAAACCAGCGTAAATAGAAAATGGTTGAATATTTTGTTGTTTATTTTTGATGTTAAAGTTCCACTTGCTTCTTCCTCATCAAATCCAATCCAATCATATACAAGCCCGGTCTTACAGCATCAAGCTTTTTATGTATATTTTTATTTTCAGGTGTAATATACTTCATAGCCGGAAGAACGAATCCAAAACTGCTAGTGAACGATTTTGAGTATAAACTTCATACGAAAAAGTCCGATAGAACATATTGGAAATGTGTCTCGTATAAAACTAAATGTTCGGCTTTAGTTATATCTCAAGGTAGTACCGTTAGGATTAACGATAGTAAACACAATCATCCTCCAAAAAAACAGGATTGTAGAGGACTTAGATCGCAAAATGTCATTTTAAAGCAAAAAAATCGTTAGATTTTCTCAAGCTGTTTTCTTTGAAGGTAGGGTGCACTTCTAGTTGTTAAAGGAGGTGAAAAATGGTCCTCTTAAAAACAAATTCACTTTTTTATGTCTTAGCACCCATTGAACTTATTTGTAAAATATATTCACCAAGGGCATACAAAAAAAATTAAAATGTATTAATTTGCAAAAACCCAAGGGCATCATGGCGCGCAGTTCTGGGCTCCCAAACTTTTTGCCTACTATTTATAGATTGACATTTCTTATTACATGATTGATACATGATTCGAAATATCAAAAATAGTATAATTCACATCCACCCCAAACAACTCAAGAATTTTTCCTATGTTATTATTTTTTGTCATCCAATCCTAACACTTATACTTTTTTCAGGTACAATATTCATTGGAGCTGGTACAAAAAATCCAAAAATTATATTAGACCAAAACGAATTTACCATAAATACCAAACAAGGAGCACGTACCCGTTGGAGATGTACGCAGTATTTCAAGAGCAAATGTAGAGCGTCTCTAGTAACCTTCGGAAAAATGGTTAAAGTCAACCAAATTCACAATCACTCGCCGACAAATCCATCGAAACAAAATTTATTACGACAAACTGTAACCATTCTCCGTAACAGAAGGATCGTTATAAAATAGAGTGAGAATGTAAAATTATTCTAAGTTGTTGTTTCCTGTATTAAGAAATAATCCTGTATGATAAGAAATAAAATTTCAAATATGCTGGTTACAAATTTAAATTTTCTAATTTAAGAACATTATAATGTGCAAAAGTTCATTTTTTGGTTTGTACTCCTACTAAGTTCCTATAAAAATGTGTGATAAGCATTATAGTTATTTAGATACAGGGTGCTCAATGTCTTTATTATTTCAATAAAAGCAATAACATTGTGATGAACATGGATATGTTCAAACAGTGCACCTTTTTCTACAATACAAGAATCCGCTCGAAGCATAGGTAGGCATCAATTCTTGACGGCAATAGAATAATTCTGTATTTCACTCCACCGCTGTTCTCTCAAGATCATAATTACGTATTCTGGAACATCAAGGAGAGAGCATGAAACAGGAAACAAAGTAAGTTTTGTGGATGTCGCTATTATCGCCTTCCCTGAGGTAATAGTTATTTTTGTATCTAGTGCGAGAAATGCTACTTTGGTGATCGAGAACTGATTTTCTTTAACGAGGCGCAGCCGAGTTAGAAAATATAGTGAGGTCACCAAAGTATTTCGCGCATGAGATGCAAACAAAATTTTTTCTACAAAAGTCAAAAATATTGTTCGAAAATAAGTAACATGCTTAGCTTAATATTGAACTGGCTCAAACTGTTTTTCCAAATCAAGTAATTACTGTAACTATGGAAATAAAATAGCATTTGTTGGCAATTATTTCAAACTGACAGTTCTTGATAATTATTTTGGAGTGACTTTTTATTCGCGTCAATTTCGTACGTGATATTTATAAATGACAGATGCGACCAATTCAGTAATTTCAAATCTTTTACCGGAGAAATCGAGGCGCCAGTATGAAAATGCATATCAGCAATTTAAAGAGTGGTGTGAAACAAATAAAGCCAGAAAAATATCCGAAAATGTGCTGTTGGCATATTTTGCAGAGAAGTCTAAGAAGCTGAAGTCTTCCACGTTATGGGCAATATATTCTATACTTTTACATACTTTTACATTCTGGAACCGCACAATATTTATAGCTTTTTTTAATCTGGTTCTGGTCCATTGTGTCGAATAGTTTAAATTATTTCTGAACGTTCTCATTTCACAAACAAAACACTGTTTAGAGTTTGCTAAAACGTATAATAAAAAATAATAAGCCTAGCAAAATACTGTTCCTAGCTAAGTAGTCATCTAACCGAGAACCAGAAATATGTAAATGAGCCCATTGTCTAAATAACCAAATGAAACTAAGAATAAATATGTTTTTTTTATCAATTCTGGAAACCAGTAGCGGCACTGAGGAAAAATTATGGTCAAAATGAATTTAACTTCTCACACATTAAAACTTTTTGTTTCAAAATTGAATTGCGAATCGCCCACAATATTTCAGATTACTCTGGTAAAACACTGTTTATTTTTATTCTTTACTCCTATTCATTTGCTTTTCAAAAGTGTGCTAAATTTCGCACTAGCGTCTAGGAGTTCAGGTAACATCGGTCACGAAGGTGGACAAAAGTTAGTAGCTGAGGTGCGCATGCGTCCAAGCAGCGTTTAACCTGCTATTCGACGTTGCTGAATATGAGTTGATTGGTGCAGCTGCTAGGGTGCTGAGCTCACAACTCAGAGGTCGTAGGTTCGAAACCAGGTTAGGACCTGGGTTTTTTTATGTTTTTATTTCTTATTTTCTGATATTTTTATACATAGTTACACTTTGATCAACCGGCTTTGGGCCTGGGTTTTCTTGTTTTTTTTTTAGTTTTCTATTTCTTATTTTCTGATATTTACATATTTACTTCGATATACGGGGTGATTCATTAGTGCGATAAAGTCCAATATCTTGTGAATGGTTAAAGATATTTGAATGGAATTTTGACTGATTGTAGTCAACCTAAAGGCTCATATTTTAAAATTAGTCGCAATTGTACAGCGTGTCCCAGAGCGCCGTGCCAGATCAAAGCTATATTTTTTTTAAATGGGACACCCTGTATTTCACTTCAAATTTGAATTCTGCTTGACGCTATTACAATGATATAATATTGTAATGGGTTATACAGCGTATTTAAAAAGTTATGACCACTTATTCCTGTAAAATTAAATTAAAAATTTTATTTCTAATAAAAAAATCAATAAAAAACAGATATTAAAACACAACAATTAACATGTTAGGAAAGTTGTTATGTTTTTTCTATAGCGAAGAGGGGCCTAATCCATCAGATTTTTAACATGAAATTTTCTAACATGTCTTATCAAATTATTTGCACTTATAAGTATTCCATTTTACCGTGAATCTTAATAAATTTAAGTAGTTTCAATAACTCCGTTCATCTTCGTGACCGATGTTACCTAAACTCCTAGACGCTAGTAAATTTCGCCTTGTATACAGGGTGTCCAGTGGCTGTCAAAATGACTCGAAAATATTACACTATAATTTATGTGTCAATTTTTAACAAATCAGTCATGACCAACTTATTGGTTATTCAATAACTTGAATATAAAAATCAAAATATCTTGAAAAGTAATAAATTTAGGTATAGGGAGTGCTAATCAAAATTTAAGTGTAATATTAGCTCTTTTCGATAGGGATATAAAATACAGGGTGAAGAGAGAAAATAATGGATTTCCATTTTCACTCACCCTGTACATAATTTGATCAATATTGAGAAAATCAATGCTTTTTATAATTTTTGACAATGATTAAAAAGTAACTGCTGCAGTTGATAATTGTTTTTAAGTTCCTTTTAAATTATACATGGTGTGAACTTCTTACGGTTTTTATAAAAAAGTGGATATAACTTCTTCAATACTTAAATAACAAGTATAACACATTACAACCTTATATTGTTATAATGGGGAAGTGAAAGAGATCTCAAATTTAAAATAAATTACAGAGCGTTCCATTAAAAATATATAGGTAACTGGTCTGGCACGACGTTATGAAACATCCTGTGGGATTGAAACTAATCTTAGAATATAAGGCTTTATGGTGACTATGCCCCATCCAATTTTTATTCTAATATCTAGAAGGACATGGGAGATACTGGACTTTATCGTTTGAAAACCTTTCAGTGGAAAGAGAACTTATTTTTTACAAAATTTCAATTACGGATTTTTGTTTTAATTTTGGAACTTTAGTTCTTTACGCCAGGTTATGTTTGAGCGACCAGGGGTCGCGACGCAAAAGATCTGACCGTTACGCGTTACGTTACGCTACGTTATGTTACATTGCTTCGTTATGTGCCTTGTGCCTTGTGCGCTTGTGCCTCCTTAGTCTCTCTCTCGTTTACGAAGCAGCGATTCATAATAATAAATATGCTCCTGGCCGGATTCGAACCCGGGCCGCCCGCGTGCAATGCGAGCATTCTAACCACTGAACCACCGATGCTATATTGAAATTCTATGCAAAGCTGGTATTCGCAGTGCTAGTGATCTACTTGAATTTGTTCGGATACATTTTTACTATTATTTCCATAATTTTTTTTGCGCGATTAAGGGGTCTAGCTACTTTTCGAAATACAGGGTGTTGAAATTTTGAAAACTTGAATGTTTTAATTCGATAACTTTAAAATGGATGGATAAATTGATTTGACATTTGGCAGGTTGTTTTTAAATGTAAAAGGGCATATTTTGATAGAAATAGTAGTTTGTGCAACTAGTGTGGATATGATGGCCATATCGCACGAGGACGAAGATGGAGCACGACGCCGTAGGCGGAGTGCTCAATCGTTCAAGTGCGATATGGACAATCCACACGAGTCGAGCAGCATATTTTTTCTACGACCCACTCAGGAAAAAATCTAGAAAATAAAAATTTCCATAAACTGTAATATATAACTTCAAATTAAAAATTTAATAATTCAATTTTATGTTTCCACTAATTTTGTGGTAAGCGAATGTCCAATGTGTATAATGCTACGGTTTCCTTTTTTAAATATACGATGCTGTTATAAGTAGATGTTGCCAGTCGGACTCCCTCATGGAGGGTACCGTACCATTATCTATAATAATGAATATTCTGCTAAATATTTTAAACGTCTACCTGTTGTCGTTATTAATATCAAGCAGAATGATTATTTAAAAATAAAATTAACAATAAAAAAAATTACTCGCGGGGAATCGAACCCGGGTCTACCGCGTGAGAGTCTGGTGTGCTTACTACTCAACCACCAAAGAATATGCAAATTGTTTATCTATAACGTCAGATGTATTACATAACTTTTGCATAAAAGGAACTAAAGTTCCTACCGTGTGTCCCGCGACACGTTCTACCTTTTTTTTTCTTTCAGTAATATTCGTAATACCTGGAAAAAAGAATCCAAAAATCATAGTCCACAACGACGATTTCGTTATAAATCGAAAGCTAGAAGGAAGAACGATATGGCGTTGTTCGCAGTATAGTAAAGTTTCATGTCCATCGAGAATAATTACTTTCGGTAAAAATGTTTGGATAAAAGCAGCTCACAATCACCAACCAACGTTTCCGTCTTTGAAAAACGCCGTCAGACAAATTGTCAATATAGTCGATTATAAAATAGTTTTCCAATCTTAATTAAAGTTAATAAATATGGTCAAATTAATGTATCTAATTGATTAAAATAAAAGATAAAGGAATACCTACTATAAGAAAAATTGTTTCATTAACCTTTTCTTTTTTCCCTTTTTCTTAATTCTAAATTTTCTTATAATTATATCCATTTTCAAGCCCATTTTAACACTTTCTTCCCACAGGTATAATCTACGTAGTTCCTGGATTGAGAAATCCAAAAATACTCCTTGACGCCGACGAATATTCAGTATACGTGAAGACCGGTGATAAAACCAGATGGCGCTGTGCGGCTTATTACAAAACTAAATGCAAATCTACTCTGGTTACGTATGAAGGTAATACGAAGGGAACAAAGGTCGTTAAAGTGAATCATCAACATAATCACATACCATTATTGATTGGTACGAAAATGAATAATAATTTCAAGCAGTTGGTTAACATTATAAGACCTAAAACCACTATATAGTTTCAAAGATCTGCATGGAAATTTTAATTTTTCAGATTTTGTAGTTTT
>CAJUYG010001646.1:0-22449 GCA_910591675.1 Galerucella calmariensis | reverse complement strand
TTTGTTCATTAATTTATATGAATATCAATAGTACGATTATTACAAATGAACAGCATTCACAAAATTTAGATAAATGTTTTCTCGTTTTTTCTCAATGATCTGGGTTCATGATTTCTCCATCTCTAACTAATATTACCCTTGAAGTACTTCAGGAAACTTCTGGCTTCGTTATACCTATTGTATAATATTTTATTTGCAACTTTCTTTTTATTGTTGAAGCTCTCCGCTACATAACTTTCCGTAATCGTTGCAAATATTAAATATGGAATCTCCGTATCCTAAAATAGGTGTACCCCATATTTTGTACAATTTGGACTAACAATTTAGGAGATAATTTGCCGTTTCCAGACTTTTGGGCCACTCTGTATACAGGTTATATAACAAGACAATATAGTTTGGCTTTAAATTGCTAATAATATATTATATTAAATGTAAGTAGTTAATAGTAAAGTAGGTACCTAGTTTAGTTAACGTGTATGTACGCTTGAAATAATCTAAAATATAACCGAATATACTCAGAATCTAGAACGTAGGACATTTATATTAATTTTAGTTTAATTTCAAATTAAGTGCCAAAAGCCTTCTTAAAAGTTGTATTTTATTTTTAAAACTTCTTTGTCCATTTCTTTTTTAGATCTTCAGGATCAATGACTGTTTGTCTAATTTATTTGTTTACTTTTATCCCGTTAACAACATAAATCCCACTGAACCTCATCAGCAAAATTGCAACTGGACTTTGTTGCCCAGTCAATGACATGGTAGAAGAATATGCCAAATAAGTACTCCCAAATTTGATCAGGTACTCTTCACTGCAGAGAAATATCACTCACAGTATGTAAAAACTCGGCAAATATTAATCTTCGTTATGTAGAGGAACTGTTATGTAAAGATCTTAGACAATATTTGTCAGGAACAACAAACATCAAATTATATACAATGTTCTCTAGACTCCATACACTCTTCAAAACACCAGAAGCCGGATTTTCAAATCAAATAATGGCCAGTGTTTTCTAAACAAAATGATTTATTAAGCAAAGGAAAATTGAAATGCAATTTTATTTGAAATATATTCGGAAAGAAAGTATGGAAACAGATCGCCAGTTTTCCTTTTGATTCACGGTAAATACCGTTTCTTCTAAAAAATTTGTGTACCTATCGAAAAGCGGAAATCATTTCCATAATAGAATTGGAATTAGACAATGTCTGATTGGATTTTGCTAATACATATTCCTATACTAGCAACGTTGCACTTCAAAGGACAACTGATGAACCGACACGACACACGAATTCGAAATTGTACTGGTGGTTCATTTGGTCTTTGACTTTATAGGCTGAAGATCAGTTCAGTCGACGTCATTGTTTGGTTTTTTGAAGACGTATCTTGGGATTTATGATGTTTAGTTGTTTCTATTCCACAGTATTATGAGAAGATCTCTTAAACTTTTACTTTTTTATATATAAGAATAATATTGTAATGTTAGTTAGCAGAACTTGTATCATCAAAACGAATGAAATTTTACTGGCTTAACTTAAGAAATTCAATATTTCTACAACTGAATAGTAAGTATAGGAAAAAACAATATTCACCATTTTTTATCTTCAAATAAACGATTAGTATATTAAAGTATAAGTGGATATTAAGGTCCCTAAAACACGCGCGCGCAAGTGTTTTAAAGACCAGTTATCCACGAATACTTCACGCTATTTTTTTCATTAGTGCACTTTGAAGTTATAAATACTGGTCTATAACTACTACAACAACAAGAAATGGAAATCATAGATGTAAATTATGGAAAGAAAATCCAAATAATGTAAAATTGAAAAATTATTATTTAACGAAAAAAAAAGTAATGGGAAAGAAAATAAAGACTACCAAAGAAAATTATTATAAAAAATTGGTTGAAAAAGAACAAAATGCAAGTAAAAAACTCTGGAACACTGTTAATGAAATTTTGAATATCAAGACAGGAAGAATAATAAATAATATTAGGAATGAAAAAAATGAGATCGTCACAGATCCAAAAGATGCTGCTGATATATTTAACAACTTCTTCGCGAATGTGGGGGAAACTTTGGCAAAGAACATACGACAAAATCCCAATTACAAAAGTAAAAAATATATAAGTAAAAATTCACTTTTTCTTACACCAACGAATACTACTGAGGTTGAAAATACAATAATTAGCTTAAAAAACAAAAAGGCTCCCGGGCTTGATGGAATGAAAGCTGAAACTCTAAAGATTATTGCAAAATTCATATGTGAACCTTTGACGGACATAATAAATAAATCCTTCGATCCTTCGATTCTAAAGAAATCTCTTATAACTCCAATTTTCAAAAATGGGGATACAGAATATATTTCAAACTAAAGGCCTATCTCACTTCTATCTTAAATAAGCAAAGTCTTTAAAAAAATTATAAAAACAAGACTTACGACATACCTATCAAATTATAATCTGCTGTCGACATCCCAGTATGGCTTTAGAGAGAAAAAATCTACCAATGATGCAATCCATTCCTTGACAAAAACCATCTACGAATCCTTGGACTCAAGCACTCCATCTA
Source organism: Galerucella calmariensis (assembly GCA_910591675.1). Lineage (NCBI taxonomy): Eukaryota > Metazoa > Arthropoda > Insecta > Coleoptera > Chrysomelidae > Galerucella > Galerucella calmariensis. Next base: position 19,884 of record CAJUYG010001646.1, on the reverse strand, counting down.
TTGGGGTTTTTTTGGATCTAAAAAAGGCCTTCGATACTGTCGACCACTCCATACTTTTAGATATACTGGAAGATATGGGTGTAAGGGGTCTAGCTCATAATTTATTCAAAAGTTATCTAACAAGCAGAACACAAAAAACTAAATTCAAAAATCATGTGAGTGAAGAGATCAACATTAAATGTGGTGTACCTCAAGGAACAGTATTGGGGCCGGTGCTATTCGTAATTTACTTAAATAATCTATTTGCACAGGAAACAATCGGAAAAATAATCAGCTTCGGGACGATACTATGATTTATTACAAACATGATGACTGGTTTAATCTCAAAATAAATATTGAAAATGATCTTGGAAAGCTTAAAGACTGGTTCGACAGCAGATTACTCTCAATAAACTTTGACAAAACTGTATATTTACCCTTCAGTAGTCATGAAACGTCTCTGCCAAAATACAATCTTAATATCCTACAAGATTTTTCAATAAAACCTGCAAAAAGAATTAAATACTTGGGTATTCACATTGACAATCACTTACGATGGAACCATCATATGGAATATTTAACTAAAAAGCTTCGGAGTATCCTATTTCGATTTAAGCAAGTAAGTCAATTTTTGAGCTTTAAGTGTAAAACAATACTGTACCACAGTTTGGGTCACACCTCAATTATGGCATTATTGGCTGGGGAGGGGTTTGAGGGAACTATCTAAATGCTCTCGAAGTGTCTCAAAGGCGATTCCTCCGAATGATTCTCAACAAACCTAGAAGATATTCAAGCTCACTACTCTATACTGAAACACAAATATTAGATGTTAGACAATTATACATTATTCAGATAGGATGCCATCAATATAAAAATAAATACAAACTTACCACTCACAATCATAGATATGCGACAAGATCGAATAATCAATACTGTATACCAACAGCTCTTAAAACAATAGGTCAAAAAGGTTACTCCTACTTAGCACCTAAATTATTCGGGCAACTACCACAGAGAATTATCGATGAAATTTCTTTTAAACGCTTCAAAACCCAATTAATAACATTTGTTAAAGAAACAGACAAAACAAAAATACACAAAATGATAGAATGCTGAATCAAAAACAGAAAAGAGTAAACTCATATACGAAATGTATGTCTGCAATACAATCATGTAAAAATGGATTTAAATTGTTTTTTAACTGCATTTTTTGTTTTGTTTTTTTAAATTTTGACACACCAGCCTATATTCACCACATACAAGTATGTACAATACTTCTGTGGATGTCTAGATGTTTATTCAATTTTATTTGTATTTTATCACTGTATTTGTTAAATTTATGAATAAACGTTATTATTATTATTAATATTATTATTAAATAAGAACTAAATGTCAAATGAGAAAAACATAAACTAATTTGTATTTTGATGGAAGTTCAACCTTATTGAGTTCTGTGAATGTCAATAGTATTAATTCAAATACCATTTCCTAAGATTTGAACAATCGAAATATTAATATTTCAAACAATACCAACGGCACTTTGCATTTTAATTTCTAAATTTGACATTGTTCAATATTGTACGAATAAAAGTTTTGACGTTACAAACTACTCCTGTCAGATTGATAATCAAAAAATTGTCATTTAGACATGATTTAGACCATAGATTTAGACTTCGTTTCTCGAGTTGTTGATGTTGCCACGGTAACTTTGAAACACGCGCATGTTTAAGTTACCGTGGCAACATCAACAACTCGAGAACCGAAGTCTTAATCATGTCTAAATGACAATTTTTTAATATTGATCTGACAGTAGTTTGTAAAAAGTCAAAACTTTTATTCGAACAATATTTAACAATTAAAATGGAAAGTGCCGTTGGTATTGTTTGAAATAGTTATATTTCGATTTTTCAAATCTTAGGAAATGGTATTTAAATTAATACTATTGACATTCACAGAACTCAATAAGGTTGAACTTCCATCAAAATACAAATTAGTCGATGTTTCTCTCATTTCCATGACAACGCAAGGTATACATCATATACGTCACGAATTCAACCATTTGACATTTAGTTCTTATTTCCATTTCTTGTTGTTGTAGTAGTTATAGACCAGTATTTATAATTTTAAAGTGCACCAATAAAAAAATAGCGTAAAGTATTCGTGGATAACTGGTTTTTAAAACACGCGTGATTCAGAAATAGAGCACTTATACTTTAATATACCAATATTTACCTCCAGCATTATATCTATTTAGATTTATCTAGAAATATATACAAGATGAATCATGACCAAAGGGGCGGTGGTTTATAGGGAAATATAATAATGAAATACCAATATAACTAAACAGAGTCAACAAATTATATAACTTTGGCAGGTTGGGTATATACCAAAATTATTTTCAAATGTATCCTAATGTCGCAAACATTTTAAAGTTTTCATTGTTTTGCTATAAACTTCCATCTCGTCAGTCGTGATTTACCCTGTATAATATAAAGTACTCTTATAATAGATTGACAAACCCGGTAGATACGAAGAAGAAAATTATTAAAAATATTATTTTGCATATCAGAAAATGTATCTATCGGTGTTTTTATGTAAATTGCACAATTATAAAAATACATAAACATACAAAAAACACATATTGGTCATTATTTCGCCCAGTCCTTTAGAAAAACATTTTTTGTATTGTGAAATATAATTGTACTGATCCATTTTAATTTTTCAGGTTTAGTTTATATAATCCCAGGTACTAAACATCCCAAATTAGTGGTGGACGATAACGAATACTCGGTGTATTTGAAACACGAAGATAGAACTAGATGGCGATGTAGCAGTTACTTTAAAACAAAATGTAAATCGACGCTACTGACGTACGGTAGGATTGTCCGAATCAATCACGAGCATAATCATACACCTCTAATGTTGGGAAAAGATTTAAATAATCAACTTAGACAATATGTTAAAATTATTAGAAATACGTGTTAATAATAAGATTTTTATAAATTTATATATTACATTTACGAAATTTTTATCGAAAAAGCATTTGGATTAACAAAATACGTTTTATTGATTATTCTACAATTAAATGTCATTTCATTTTTCTTGTTACTTTGTTTTTTACGTTTGTCGCTCTTTTCACTACTTATAACAAAATTTATTTTCTGCATTTCTAGAGCTGTAATAAACTATTCCAGAGAAAAATGATCTGGGCTCGTTCATCAAACTTTGTTGATCTCGCCCCAGACGAATTTAATTTTGTTAACATTAGCAAAGTTACGAGGGTTGTCTTTTATACTTTCAATATAGAGCTAGATGAAAACAGTAGTATGGTTGAAATAATACCTCTCTTGGTGTGCGTCATCGATTGTTAATGTCCTTCTAACACATTACGTAGGAAGAAATGGAATAAAAGGCAGGTCTGCGATTAATATTTATCAAAATATCACAATAATGAACCGTTAAAATGTATTACAAACGTGAACCCTAGTCTTTGACTTACAAAAATTTGATTGGTTGATGTTTAGATTACGCGCAAACGCAACCTATCAATCGAGAGCTCAAAATACTATGAAGACGTGACTTTCGTAACGGCAATTTGTCTTACGTCTTTTTCTACTGACACACTGACAGTTCTAGTCAGGTCTGTACTTTGTTGTTTACGGTCAATTATTATTTATGAAAAGTGAATATTAATTTTATTGTTATATTTATTTAAACAATACAAAAATAAGCCTAGATACACGAAAAAACATCATCATTTTGAAAGTTCTCAAGTATTTTCAGTAACAAAAAGAAGCTGATATTTATTCATTTCATAGCCTATTCGAAATTTGCCTGAATACGATCCTGATGATTTTATTTATCAAATTTAAGGTTAGCTATATGTCAAAATAGCAAATGAAATAAACAACCTGCCGAAAACCCGGATATACGTCACAATCGATGACGCACACCAAGAAGGGTATCATTTCAACCATACTATCTACGAAGACAAATGCCTTATTGTATCCTTTAGAACCAATTTTAGAAGCGGTTATTCCACTCGCTTTCTGGTACATTCAAAATAGTGCATCTTTTTGTACTACTACTACTACTAAATGTGCAGGCGAGCCTTGTCCTGGACAACTCAAGCCAAGGTTCCGACACTGAGGCCACTGGCCATTGTGCCATTCCTGCTACCTAGACATCCATGAAACCGAGCCCTTCAATAAAGGCCACAACCTTTTTCAATGGATGTCTACTTGTGTCTCCAGGGGCCATAACAGGGACTCCGAATATTCGCCTGCGTATTACAGCCCAGTGTGGAACTCTAAGAGAACATGGACTGACGTTTCGTCAGTCATGCCGCAACCCCTACATAGGGAACTTTCCTCTACTCCTAAGTTGTGGAGGTGTTTCCTCATACAGCAGTGCCCTGTTAGGAGTCCTGCTATCTTCCTTAGCCTATTCCTTGGTAGTTCAGTAGCTGCCCTGGCGTTTCCATCAGTCCATCCCTTCAGTAGAAGTTTGGATTGTCTAGGACCCTGCAGAGCATTCCAATGAGCGAGGTGCTGATTCCTCAGCCACTTCTTCGTCTCCTTGTTTTATATTTACTTTTTTTTTAATAGCTCAACCGATCCCTCAATTCACCCCTACCACTTCTCAGCTGTTGCATTAATTTTTCCCTGGTTTGTTTCTACAAATTTCACCTACCAAACTTCAGATAACAGATTTTTTTCATTAAAGATCAGATAATTCGCCTGGTGTAAAAGCGAAGTTTCTAAAAATCTATAAGTGAGTACACCAAGGCTCAGTTTCAGGTCCAATTATTATTTTTTTATTTATTTAAGAAGTAAGACGAATAAATGGTAAAATTACTCTGTTAGTCTATTCGCCTTCATTATAATTGAATCTATTTTTTTTTCATTTCCCGCCAGTTTTTTGTCTGTTTCCTATAATGTCCTGCTTTCCCAGAAACTATTGAAATAAATGTCTACATAATTTCAAACTCGTAAAGTTTAATGTTAAAAAAACTATTTTTTTAGATCTGATTTTCGTCTTGCCGGGTAGAAAATATCCGATAATCGTAGTAGATGGATTTGAATACAACGTTCATAAGAAAGACCAAAACAAAACTCGATGGAGATGTACGCACGAATCGAAAACAAAATGTACTGCCACTTTATACACTCATGGCAAAATGGTGACAATGAAAAGATTACATAATCATCCGAAAAACAAAATTGACAGCTCAAATAAAAAAGGTGTACCTAAATTTGTACATATCATAAGAAAATGATATTGAAATACCAGTTTTTTCTCTTTTTTAATTCAATTTATAATATATAATATAATTTATTCTTTCAGTGGATTTATACCATGGAGCAATCCATAAATTACTTCACATGCTGAAGGGGGAGAGGGTATCACCGAAATGTGATATTACGTGAAAGGGGACAGGGGAGGTCAAAAGCTTCGACATCACATGTTAAAATGTGAAATACTAAAAGTTTTGTATCGTTAATTAACATAATTTGTTTATTGTTTCCCTTCTAGTCGTTTGTTTTCTCTGTTTCAAATAATAAAATAATCGTATCAAATACAATACGTAGAGTTTGTTCAATCATTCTTTGCCGTTACGTCATAATCGGTGACGTATTCTGCTGTTTTACGTATGTCTTTTATTGAATGAATGTTATTATATACACATAACCTCAAATTTTTGGAGATTTACGTGGTATTTGTCCAAAGGCCTGGGATACAATAAAACCATGAAACTTTCCGGATTCACCGTACAGAGCTGCACTATACCTGATGAAAAAGGAAAAATTTATAAAAGAATGACCCAAAAGTCAAAGAGTTTCCAGGTGATAATTTATTATTCGCCAACAATAGTATATTAAGTATTAAGAACGGTAAGGGTTGTTTACCGGTCGACAGCAGCTATGCTCAGCCTCCAATTTTGCTGGAGATGCTTATACCATATACAATTTCTGCTTGATAATAGCCCAAGACCACAGGCCTTGGGCTATTATCATTGAGCAACACGCTTTCAGCATTATCTATGACAAAATTATCTCGGTATTATCAAGACCCTAGGGATATTACTACTACTACTATTTTTGACAGTTCAAAGAACCAATCAAATTTCCTCATTTTTTATCATATGAGCAATTCCACCCAATCATGTCAAAATTACACTGATTATTTTTTTCACTTGTCAAAATCTGACATTTTGCTGGTTTTAACCAATAGCAATACATTATTCTAGCCAATCATTCGGTATTATACTGATAATTCTCAAGCTTGTTGCTTGTAGGCAACAAGCTTTCGAAATCTGTCATAAAATCTTTTCGAATAATTATCAATGTCCTTGGGTTATTACCACTGAAAATTTTTTCACGCTGTTTCATTGGATCTTCCTTTAAATGAATGCGTAAGCCATTGGGTACCGGACATTTGTCAGTGTCATTTTCATTTGATGTTAAAAATTTGCTGTCAGTTAACCTGTTTAATAAAGATACTTTGTTTGCTTAACATTCTGTTGAATAGTTTAAAAAATAAAAATAACTACATTCGCGGTAATAATTTTTTTCAAATAATTTTAACTAGATTAGCACTCGTCTTTGTTGCTATTAGGAAATCCCACTCGTGGGCTTTGTCCACTCGTGAGAAATCCATAGCAACAACGATTCATGCATATATACCTTGTTTTTAAACTAAGAGGAGCAATTTCAATTTAAGTTAGCATTTCTGCAGCCTAGTGATTGGTTAAATTGCCGCCAGTTTCACACAGCTTTTTTAATCCAACAGACAACGATATTTGTCAGTTTTGTGTTTCTATGAAAATATTATAACTTCAATCTTTATTTATTTCACGTTTGTTGTTTTATTTTTATCTAATTATTATATTCCAACAAGTAAGTAAAGTGCTGTTTTTATTATTTATTCAGTTTGATAAACAAAATCCATGCTTGTTTTTTCTTGTTAATACGATACTGTGTGAAGTACCGATACAACATTATAAATATATAATATATAAATATTGGAGATAATCGTTATGAAAATATCAATATTGAAAATTTCGATATTTTATAGATACGATATATTTCAAAGACAAATTTTCTAAACAAAATACGCAGATTTAATAGTTTATTTCATACTGTACCCCCCATCTTTAGTCATCTATGTGTCGGAATATTGTGTGTTGTGTTGTCATAGCAAAATATGCTGTTTACATGCAAAAGCGTTAATTACCATATTTCACTGTATAGTGACATATCATATTGCACTCTAGAGATATATAGGAACTGAATACTTTTAGTTAGGAGGTAAAACATTGACTTATTATTAAGTGGTTGTAAAAAAATACGTTTAATAAACTTGCTGTAAATTATTTTCAATTTTTCTTCTCTACTACTACTACTACTACTACTACTACTACTACTACTACTGGGGGGCGTTCACAATAATAACACAAAACATTATTTTTTTATGATGGATGTACCTTTATAGTACCACAAAATTTAAGTATTCGTAAACATTAGATTATTTGACGTAAACTTGCTCCAGTACTGTTTCCTCTATTTTGTAAAATAACTCAATAAAACTGTTATAACTTTCGCTCCGCTCAATGGATGGAGAAATTCATAAGACTTCATTTCCCCAGGGGGTCTATTCCCTAACAGTGAGAGCTCCCACGCGAGTACACACTTAATAAAGTGCGCATGCGAGCTCTCTCGAAATTGCAAATTATGATATAGCCCGCATGCGTACTTTATAAGTGTGTACTTTCGTAGGAGCTCTCACTGTTAGTTAATAGACCCCCAGGTAGTTCAGTCCCCACCTCTAGCTTTTAATGTGCGCCACGCCGCTCTTTTACCGCCATTTTTAACGACCTATCGAAAATCCGTATAATTCGATACATTTTTTTTATAATCCAACATGATTTTTAAGAAACACAAAAAGTTTAAATTTATTTTTCTCGAAAACGGCTCATGATATCGATTCGAAAGAAGAGAACATTTTTCATGAAAATTATCTTGAATTTTCCAAATTTGGTGTAGGATACATGAAAAACTTGAAAATAAAAATCTTTTAATAAAAATACCTGTTGGTCCCCCGACTGACACGCTTGTGATGGATCTGAAAATTGTAATTTACGTTACAAGACTGGAAAGTAGTGTTTTTCAGGTCGAGACAAAAGGCGAGTCCTGGAAGCTTGGTGAGACCTGAAAAACACTTATTTTCGTGTGCGTGGCGTACAATATTTTTTTCTACTAACGTGCGGAAAGTGAATCTTTTCCGCACTAAAAAGCGTGCGGAAAGAGTCATCGTCAATCACAAAGTAAATTTGTGAAGTTTTTGGGGAGTATACTGACATTTGAATATTTAAAATACACATTTGTATGTAGTTTACCAAATGACTGAAAAATTGATAAATTTATTATAATTCTGCTATAATTTTCAATAAAAAAAAACTTATGTTTTAATCATTTTTAAATGGCCTTGGTATAAGCCTCATTGAATGAATGTCAAATAATAATAATTAGTTTGTTGATATGTATTTAATAGGAAATGTTTCTTTATGTTAACTTTTGAGCTTATTTCCGCATGCTAGTAGAAAAAATAGTGTACCTAACACGTGCGTAAAGTGACTTTTCCGCACGCGATTGCTGGCCGAACTCCGCTAAAGCGTCGTTCGGCCATCTGCAATAGCGTGCGGAAAAGTATCACTTTCCGCACTAGTTAGGTAAACTACTATTTTAAAACGGACACTTCGATATACATCCAATTCTTCACTTTACTTTTTATAACAAAGTGATTAACAAAACTAAAACGTCCATTTTCCGGTCTAGATCGGCGAATAGTTATTTTCCTAACTAGTTCGGAAAGTGATACTTTCCCGCACGCGACTGCAGTTGACCCGAACGACGCGGAGCGGAGTTCGGGAAAGCGGTCAAGGGCGGGAAAGATACTTTACGCATGAGTTAGGAACATTATTTTTTCTACGACCGTATATACAAAAAGTATACCAACCCATTTTTCAAAAGTTATTTTATTTCAACATACATATACAAAACTTTAACCAAAAACTATTAAAAGGTATTTATAAATTATTACTATAAATATTAATATTGAAAACACAATGTGTTGCATTCTGTAAAGTACTTGAAATTGCCGGTCCAGTGGAGTTATTTGGTGTTAACTGGTAAGTAGATGACGTCGATGAGGATGGCATCGGTTGCAGGTCACATAAAGATGACGGCAATGGTTTTAAGTCATTTGTAGATGAAAGAATTTCATTTGATATATTTTTCTTATATCAAATCCGGGTGATTTGATGGTTGTTTTGTGGCACTACTTTAAAGAATGTATAGGGCTGTATCCAAATATCTTCATTATTTATATTTTCAAAAAAAAAATGCAACAAAAAGCTAGAAAATATGTACATTTTATTTGATGGACTATTTATTTACCTGTTGTAACAATAGTTATAACTTCCGAAGTAAAAAACTATCTGATAAGATCAAAACTTATATAATTATACACTTTCAAAACTAAAAGGCGTGCGGGAAAGTGGGTTAAAACGCACGGTCGTAGAAAAACGTTATTTTCTGGACGAAAAATTGTTCAGAAAGTGTATATTTTCTGGTCGGCCTTGAAAAAAATTTATTTGCAGCGAATGACTATGGATTGTTTATTGATTATACCAAGTTTGAATATTTTAAGTAACGGTATTTTTGAATAATTTGGAGAAAACGCATATGAGGAAGTCTTCTTTAAAGAGCTGTAGCTCCCTCGGGAAGCATTTTCGAAATAAGCCCACTAAGCATGTAATGTTACAAAATATTACCACAATATTATGTATGGCTTACTTTCGTAACATGATAATGTAATATTTCATACAGCTCAATGCTATATTTAAGTTTCTAACATGGCAGAAAAAGCTACTGACAAGTTGTACGTAAGTTATATAGCGAGCTTTTGATTGAGTTTCAGCTACAATGTTACATCAGCCATTAAAGTTAATTATAAATGCAACAATACAAAAACTATCTACGAACAATGTGACTGCAAGTTACATTTGGAACTATCTATCAAATTTAAATAGGAACGTTGCACTGAGTTTGAAGTTACATTATATTTACAACAATACATAAGTTAGCTAAAAACTATATTGACAGTACATAGAAAACACAATACACTTTTAGTTTTCGATTGCATCATCGCAGAAATATATGAAATAATACGCCATGACAATTTTAAATAGTAAATATAAATAAACTTTAAATAATATTTCCCATCAGACAAGCCAAACAATTTTGTATTTCCCGGTCATGAGAAGGTGCCGGGGCGCCACCATATTGCTTCGAGTTTCGGTTCGAGAAGTACGCAGTACGTCTCATTCTGCAATTTAGTTGTGTATTGTGATTTGTTTTACTTAGGTACTCTTGTTTATTTTGAACTATTATTGCTCTGCAATTTTGTTTTGGTGACAGAACAATGGAAAACGCATCTGCATTCAAGGTAAAGCAATTACATAATTTATTATTTTAGGTTAGGATGGCTTGGTATATATGTATTATCTTTCTGTGTTTAGTAGGAAAATAGTAGTGTCGTTTCGGTACCTACATATTATTATACAGATAGGTAGGAACGAAATTGTCGTAATCAATTTATGTTCATAAGATATATATTCAAATTAGAAGATGAAAACAACAAACAACAACTGGTGAGTATGTAGTTGAAAGTAGTAAACTACAGTTCTTTTCAATTTGAAAGGTTGGAGAATACTTTTACATTTGTGAATGCTGGGGAATACTTTTTCATTTCAATTTTACTTCCAGGTTCTACAGTACATTGGTGGCGTTAATGAGAAATAGCACTATCATGTTTAAGTTAAATATTGTAGGTATTTACAATATTTTTTTGTTTCAGATGCAGTGAGGAATGTGATGACTCGGTTGCAGTTTTCCAAAACCCGTTTTGACAGAGGGAAGCAGTGATTTTTATTACCATGTATGAAACTTTTTTCAATGGTTTGTTGAGGTTGCTTTATAGATATGTTTGAGAGGTTTGGTAGAGTAGGTAGTAGGTCAAGTTATCAATCTTTAAGCTCTGAACATTCAATGATTATTTTGTTTCAGGTTTGTTTCAGGATAAGAACAAAAAGAATTTTCATTTTTTTTACATTTTAATGTGCTGAGTACTTATTTGTTTTCTTTTGTTATATTTTATATGAATAAAATTATTAAATTGAACATTTTGTCTTTTTGACCTCCAAGGCTTTCAAGGACATGTAAACTTAACAACTTCTCATGACAGAAACCTTCCTGCAATTACTAATTATGAAACATTACATGTATCAATCAATTTCAGTGGTTGCTGCAACATTGTCACAAAACGACATTTTTAATATCGCATTTACATTTTTCTTGTACATTATATGCAATGTTGCAGTAACCTTGCTGGAATAAATGATAATGGCACATTCCGTTTGTAATATTGCTGAACGTCCGTTTCAGTAGTTGCTGAACCTTTGCAGTAAGGTAGTAGAAAACTCTGATGTAACATTACACATTACGATGAAAGGTTACTGAAATATTGTATAAATATTACTTTGCTTAGTGGGAGGTTAATTATGTTATTAATTTTGTTATCTTTTTCGTTTGTATAAGACCAAATTGTACTTTTAGCACAATTTCTGAGTCATCACAATACCCGGATGACTAGTTATAGGTACAGGGTGTCCCAGGAGTACGTACCAAAAACTTGGGAAGTGATAGAAAGGCTAAAAATAATGATGATATTTCCTATAAATTTTTTTGTTTACGCCCTTCGTTAACGAACTATAGGGCTCTAAAGTTGGAAATGAAAAATGGTTTTTTATTTATAATTATCAAATGGCTGATTGGTAATATTTTAACCGTTAATAAAAACCATAATTGCACACTTTTTGGCGTGATATACAAGTCTACAACATACTTGTGAACTCGGGTACCTACTAAGTTAAATGGTGGATGCGCAATTTTTTGTAAGTAAAACTTTTTCAGTTTTGCAAAAAAAATGGCGCATCCACCATTTAACTTGGTCGGTACCTGAGTTCACAAGTATGTTGTAGACTTGTATATCACTCCAAAAAGGGTGCAATTATGGTGTTTATCAACGGTTGAAATATTACCAATTTCCAATCAGCCATTTGATAATTGTAAATAAAAAACCATTTTTCATTCCCAACTTTAGAGCACTATAGTTCGTTAACGAAGGGCGTGAAGAAAAAATTTTATATGAAATACCATCATTATTTTTGGCCTTTCTATCAGCTCCCAAGTTTTTGGTACGAACTCCTGGGACACCCTGTATAAACTATACGCAGAGCTTTTTTAAGAATCCGATAATAATTTTTTTGATATTCCCCTCAATTGAGTTCAATGTTAAATTTTTTTAATCTAGCAGTAGACATACAAAGTTTTGAAAAACTGATACCAAACGATGAAATTGAACAATTAAATTTACGTAAAACATCATTATATTTGAACTAATGTTCAATTTAAACTTGTGACATGTTTCGATAACACAGTAGCTTTATCAAACGAGTTATCGCGGCGAAGCGCACCACAAGTTTAAATTGAACATCAGTTTAAATATAATGAAGTTTTAAACAAGTTTGATCATTTTACTTTATCGTTGAGTCCATTTTTGTTATAATTTTTTTTGGTTTCTATTATATTATCGAGAGCCATTCTTATTGGGACACCGGGTACAATAAAAATAGTACTTTTGCACTCGTTATGTTGACTAGAAATTTCTGTTCAAAACTGCACAGCTCTGAAAAATCACATAGTACTTTAGAATGTTGCCTACTAGAAACTAAGGATAAGCATTGATTAAAAAATAGGGCTAGTTTGTGGACGGTGCGGTGCGAGAAGTAAGATGAGTGAGACAACAATGCGCGATAGACATATTCACGCCTTTTAACATAGCCGTTGCGTATCTTTCCTATTTTTTAATCAATGGGATAAGTCAGTCTCTTTCGCACTCAATACATACTTGTTCTCAAACCATGTTTGATTGGATTTATACGAATTATATAAATGAATCATTTCGTCTTCTGAGTTCATTTATCTAAGGTATTGACGTGTATATTATTTTTTCTTAGTATTCATTTATTTAATTTTCAGGTATTGTATATTTTTGCCCTGGACGAAAATATCCTCGATTGATCCTTAACAATTTCGAATATAACATTCATATAAAAGAAGCGAGTCGAACAAGATGGAGATGTAAGCATCAGAGTTCAAATAGATGCAGTGCTACACTGTATACATCAGGAAACCAAGTGGAAATTAAAAACCACCATAACCACCCACCTCAAAAAATTAAAAAAAATTCTTTAATCATGCCTCAAACTGTTAAAATTGTTAGAATTAATCACTAATAAAGATGTTTTCATATATCCTTTGTTCTACTTCGAATAATTTTTCATTTTGTTACATTTTATTTTTTGAAATGAAATTTCTAATATTTATTTTTCAGGTACGATATTTTTCGGACAATCTCGTAAGAATCCGACAATAATACTGGACGGTTTCGAGTATCAACTTCATTACAAAGAAGCTCAAAAAACAAGATGGAGATGTAAACATTATTCGAAATTCAAATGCAAAGCCAGTTTAATGACGAGCGGAAGAAAGGTTGTTGTACACCAAAATGTACATAGTCATGGGACAGAACCACTGGATTATACTAATAGGAGACAAATAAATGTCGATATAATCAGACAAAATTAACATTTTTGTTTTTACGTATATTATTCTCCCGTTTGACTAAGAAGTATAATGCAGACAGACAGGGCCTATAGCCCGGGAAGTAGTTGTTAATTCCTAGTTGAACGGTCACTGTTTTTGAAAAATATTTTTCAAAACTTTGTGAAGCGTTGGAAAGATATGTTGGAGGTGAAGATGTCGCTATTGTCACAACTTTAACATTTCCGTTGCTGGAAGACATGTATTGATTGTGATTTTAGTGTCGTATTCAGTCCGGTATGCAAGTTATGTTGTCCTTCTAATTGCAAACCAGAATGGTTGTTAGAATCTTGTAGATATGTAGATTATACCTACCGCGTTTGACTAAGAAGTATAATTCAATGTCTGCTGGGAAGTAGTTGTTTCTACTTATTTGAACGGTCTCCGTTTTGAGAAATATATTTCAAAGCGTTATTATCCGAGTTTTTTTTATTTTCTTTCGAATGAAATAAATTGTTTTTAGACTGCAACTATTAATTTTTTTAATTGTGATAATCTACCACTCAGAAGTAATATTGGCACTGGTCAACACATGCTGGCTTCATTCGAGTTCATATAATATTTAACTCAATACCAATCAACGGTCCCATATCACTTTTATCACATAAAATAGCACAACACAGTTATTGCGAGTTCGGTTCCTTGACTTTGGTAACGAAAGGCCAATGGCAGGAAATTATATGAAAGATTCAGTTTATCCTTAAATTTAATCCTTTTGTCGAAAGAATTACAAGCTATTCCAGCGAAAAGGAAGGTATGCTCTGTAGCATTGGACAAAAAAGATATACTGAAAATGGCAAAATTGTGGAATGCAGAAGAACCAGAAGGACTACAAAAAATATTTTTCATATAGCTTCTTATGAATTAGCTTGGAGGGGAGGAGAAGCTGTAAACTATAAAATATACCATTTTAAAGAAGAAAAAAACCACGATGGAATTCCAACAAATAGATTTGAATATAATTCAATATTTTCGAAGAAGGCACAAGGTGGATCGAAAAAATTGACCGACAGCAAATGGTTAGTAAGAAATGAAATGGATGAAAGTATTTGTCCCGTTAGATTATCAAAATTACTCTCACAAAAAAGCAATGAACACATAACATTCGATCGACTTTTTTTAACTCCAAACCCCTTTTGGAAAAACACAAATTCTAAAGGTTGGTATAAAAATGTATCAATATGATTTCTACTTGGACCAAAAATTCTGCCACTTAAATTGGACTCGACATCACAAATGATAAAATTACCAATCAATCAAATCGCGCTAGTACAGTGTCTCAATTAGCAAAAGCAGGAGTAAGTGAACAACAGCTTATAAAGACAACGGGACACTAATCATCTTCTCCAATTATATCCTATCTCCAAATTGACCATGAACATCATGAGAATCTCATTAGTTCCTTACGATCCTCGAGTCCGAGAAATCAAAATGAATATTCCACATGTGTGAATACCACAGAAAAAAATTTTCAAATCAGTACACCAAAGCAAACAATTTATAACAGTTGTGTACTCAATTTATTAATTGTACTTTCAAATAATCGCATTTTATTGTAGTAATAAAGATAATTATTGTTGTTGTTCATCCACTCGAGCTCTTCTTTTATCAGATAAATTTCTCTTTAATTCAAAGTTTTGCCAATCACTAAATTTGCTCGAAAAACTGACATTAGATAAAAATTTTATCATGTCAGTTTTTCTCGTAAAATTAGTGATTGGCAAAACTGTTTCAAAGAGAAATTTATCCGATAAATCTTGTGTTTTCACCGTTGACAAATGCACTAGTGTTTTTTCACTTATTCATTTTTCAATCGATTATCAGGATCAACAACTTATGAATTAATTAAACACTAACAATGTTACTGCAAAATTATTATTTCGTATTCGAAATTGAAAATAATAGAGAACAAACTAGACGTATCGAGTATAATCATCTATTTTCGACAACAAGACAAGGCGGTGACAATAAATTATGCGACAGCAAATTGATTCTTCCTTATATTTTAGAGGAAGATATTTGCCCAGTACGCTTATTCGAAAAGTTTATGGAAAAACGAGGCACTTCCATAACATTGGACAGAGTATCTCAACCAAATCCCATTTGGAAGAAGAAAAATTCTAATGGTAGGAATAAAAAAGGGGCGATTGGGATTAATGAGATTTTCAAATGGACTAAATGCTCAGCACAATGCATTGGTATAGATGTCAAACGGGTCACAATTACAAATCACTCAAATCGAGCTGTAACAGTTAGCGAATTAAGTAAAAGCGGAATTGAAGAACAAGCTCTTATAAAAATAACAGGACACCGCAATTCTTCTTCAATAAAACCATACTTACAAGTGTACAAAGAGTATCATTCGAGCATTATTCAATCGATTAGTTTGGGCAAATAACAAACTCCAACATCTACTACAGATATGATTAACTGTGGCACCCACAGAGACAACAGTATTCCTCGTATGAATTTCAATAACTGTGTGTTAAATAAATGTATGTTTGAATAAAAATGTATTTATTTTCAGTATCTTAGTTATGTTTCCAAATATTTTATACATTAAATTGTCCTGCCGAATTACACTCGACATTTGTATTGATACCGGGTAAATTTGTGTTGCTTACATCCTTTCTGTTCAATTAAAACCAATATCCTTTTTACTTCCTTTAAAAAAAATAGAAAATTATCAATTGATTATTAGTTGTCTTTCTTCCTGGAAACGCATAAAAATGTTTCCTCCTGTTTCCATTTTCAGGACTAGTTTGGCATGAATAACCACGATTTTTTGCATAGAAGCACAGAGAAGATCTGGTAGTGCTAAGACAACCAACGATACTCATATTCATAATCATCACTCATGTTGTAATACTTATTTTTTTAACTAATACCTTTACTAAGTATAATCTTTGTTCACTAATAATAAAACCATAGACAATCTTCATAAAAATATCACAATCTGCATCGTGTTGTGCTCACTGAGCGCAACTTAAAACCACTCAGGAAAATGGCTTAGCTCACTAATCAAAGTGCGTTCACAGAACTTTCACTAAACGGTTCTGCAACAGTTGTGTTTTCTGAACGCAGCCCCTAAAGATGGATGGCGCATTGGTGACATTATTGACGTGAAATCAGGTGCTCCAACAAAACTTTCAGCCAATCAGATATGACTTTTACAAATTTCGATATTTGCATCAAATTATCTAATTTGATGAGTCGAGGATCCGTTTACGGATATTCATAAATAATACGAACCTTTACATGACAAAATCGTCCAGAAATTTTCTTTCCCCAGTGGTAGAAAAATGTGAAATTTTTTGGGTTGGCAACTTGGACCGAAGTCCCCTATTCGGCAAGGTTAGGTTAGGTATAAATCCCACGACTAAAGGTATGTGTACCGAGACAGAAAAATCGTCAGTATATGGGCGTCTGACAAATTCAAATTGTCGAATTCAACAGAAAACGAAGATATCATCAACATCAACACTAACCTTTGAAGTGGAACTTGTTTTTAGGATGGATGCACTGCTTTAACACAGTGTTGGCAGATTAGTCACACGAAAGATATTCGTGTACATAATCAAGTTGTTCTAGTGGTGTTCAAGAATACGGTTTCAAATTCGCATGCGAATATTTTTTGAAGAATTTCGTATGAGCAACTTTTCGTGTAAGCTCGAGAATAGCACCCCAGGCAAGCTCTATTAGCCTTGAACGTGTTGCATCAGGGCTATTACTACTACACTACTACCACTACTACACGACAGGAGTGAAAGTAACCGCATTGCCAGGAAGCGGCGATGACAGTACACCTCCATACAATGTGGCTGGTGGACACACCTCTATGCAGGATGTGTGAACAGAAAGATGAAACTGTTAGACGTGTCTTGTGCGAATACCCGGAAATATCGTCAATAAGAGAGTGTGTGTTCGGTGAGTCTTGGCCTACACCTGCCGATATAAAGATGTCTCCTAGTGATCTGTCCACCTTTCAGGGAAGGACAGGATGAATGATGACCTAGGAAGACGTACAATGGGTCGCATGTGGCCTAAGTGCTGTGGGCCTAAATTCATCCATCCTACTCTACAGATAGAGATAGATCCTGTAGGTATCTTGTTTACACTTTCCACTGGCAATTCTTTTTATCTACTTAGCCCAAAACTTGATAACTCCTGTTTTATAATAGTAAGGTTTTCAAAGAATTTCCATTAAAATACTCACTTCACTTTAACTGTGTTCATTTTTATTTTCAGGCACTGTGTACTTTATAAGAGGACAAAAACATCCGATGCTTATACTCAACAACTATTGTTACACAATGCATTGGAAAGACCAAAATAAAACTAGATGGCGTTGTAGGCGGCACAATACTCTTGGATGCATTACGTTTTTGTATACAACTGGAAATACCGTTTATATACACAACGAACACAATCATACTTGTGAAACGATGAATATGGCGAATTTGAGTTTTCAAAATGTTACTGTCATACACAGGGCGATAAAAAATAGGCTTACAAATAAGAAGAAGACAGACCAACTTGTTGATTTGTGTTGAAAAAGTGTTCAATAATATTTCTATAAAACGGAGAAATTTTAAAAAATGCTCCACCATTTCATGAAATATGACTACCGGTTGTGGTGTCATTCCTTTTTCTCACATCCGCTACCTTCGGTGCCCGCGCACATGCGTGAGTGACCGAATTATTGTATAAGCGCCAAGTTTAACTATCTTAAACACAATCTAACAATATTGTATTAGATAGGATTAAAACAAAACAATTTTATATTGATTGTGAACTTTTGATATTGCAAAACGTTGAAAATTTGATTTGTAAAAATACTTTTCCAATCTTAAATTTTTGTAATGAAACAAAAGTAAATTTTTTGGAATTTGAAACGTTTTGCTTCTAATAAAAACATGGTTTATTTTCGAAACACCCTTTTTATTTGGTTCTGGTTATAACTAAGAAAAATTGAATCATATAATATAATTTTTTCAGGTACACTTTACTTCGGCAAAGCTCAAAAATACCCCAAAATAATATTAAACAACTACGAATATAACATGCATATACAAGTGAGAGATAAAACTAGATGGCGCTGTAAGAAACACCGAGGGAATCTTAAATGTACAGCGTTTTTATACACCACCGGAAAAACTGTGTTCGTTCACAATAACCACAATCACCCTGTAGATGAAATTAATTATGATAATTTAGTGCCTGAAAACATTCAAATTATTTATAGGACTGGTAATTTTATAAATAGGTAGCCTTTAAAAAAAATTTCAAAAAACAAGCAGAAATAAATGTTTTATACAATAAGTTTACATCATAATGGATTTGATTTTTTGTGTCAAAATGACATAGGTACTTTATTGAGCTGAGTAGGTACCTACTATGATTATTTCACTCGTGATTTCAGCGCTGAAAAAATATTTATGCAAAAGTATAAAAAATTGATATGAAACAACAAAAGTTAACGATTAAAATTAAATACCACCCTATCGTAATTTGTTAAATTAATGTTGGATGTCGGTAGTAGAACCACAGATGAACCTGACCCTGGTTCCATTAGTATCACCACTCAGTTTCCTTTTCCTCTATACGCAGCCCTTAGAACATAAAGTAGTAAGGAAGGATCCTTACGCCAAGGACAGTTAACCGGGATGGTTATCCAAAATGGCCGCCGCAGAATAGAATATATTAGTGGCGCCGTACCCAATTTTAATTAGGATAGAACTATTTCTATAAAATGGAATTAATATTTTCAATAACTTAAAATTTAGTAGAATAGAAAATATTGTAAGTAACAAGTGTATTATAAAATGATATGAAAGCTAGAATCTTCCTAAATAATAATGATATGCTGGAAATAAATTTGATATATTTGTTTAAAAACTAAAAAATCAAAATGATACGCCCATGTCATGTCATATCATTTCAAGTGAGAATTTAGGTTAGAAACAACTATGTGTATTTTTTGAAATTTTTAACATAAAGACCAATATTCACATATATGTAGATTATAATTATTATAATAATATGAAAAGTAATTTTCAAAGCGTCGTTTTTAGCAGTCTTTGAACGTTCCCAAGCACTACAACTAACCATTGTCTTA
>CAJUYG010001645.1:31182-58415 GCA_910591675.1 Galerucella calmariensis | reverse complement strand
TCAGCTAAAAAGTCATTTTAAATTCCAAGATTTACGCTTCGGGGGTGGGATTTTATGCATAACGACTAATGCCGGATTAAATCGTTAAAAAGATGAGTTACATCGTCATGGGTACGTTTGCGATCACCATATCCAACTAACATTATTCTTAATACACTTTTAAATTTCGTGATAATTTGATTAGTATCAGTTTTGACAATTTGTACATAAATAATGAACTAATGATGTGGTTGGTGTTTTCAATGCCTACTATTGTTTTTTGTTTTATTTTAAAAACCTACCAGTCCAAATAATTAGTAGGTACGGTACACTTTAATTTAGAAAAATCAAAACGGTATTTCATAGGACATTTTGTAGTAAAGTGATACATTGGGATTATTTTTGGATAGAAAAAAATATAACCTTTTTTTTGATGGGTCACACGACCTAGGTTGTCATTTAAAAAATTCAAGATAGCGGCCGTACGCTAAACGATAACGTCAAAAATATTTGACATTTGCTCTAAAATATGCAGAATAGAATCTCATTCATCGTCACGGAATTTCATAACTTTCCCTCCATCCGTTTCAAAATAATCCCTTGGTGCTAGACTTTTCAGCAACGCTGTATATTATTGTTTGCTCTGATTATAAACATTTCAGATAATCACTATTAATACTTTCACTCCGTCAGTTAATCGTTTAGTAGATATTCATTTGCGAACAATGGGGCTACTATCTATTCTGACTTATTGTTTCTATTATTAATTTAGAACGCAGTTTATTATTTCAATTTTCATTGTATCCTACAATTAATATTATTCCCTATTCTGAATAACGATTGTTATCCATGAATTATCTCAAAACCCACGTGTATGTTATGAGATCTCATTACGTGCATGTTATTGTTAAATGTCATTTACAAGGAATGTTGACAGTGCCCCTAAATATCGATAGCACATTATACAATTTCTAAAAAAAATTATACGCATTTTCTTGATATGGTAATAAGAATCTTCTCATTTATGCTGTCAATTTTTGTAACAAAATATAGTATCCGAACATTTTCCCACCTATACCTACGAATATGTCTGTTAGTATAAAAAAGATGAAATTATGAGCACTCAGACTCAGAAGAAAATATATGGGCGTAGAAAAATTATAGTACGTTACACGAGTTGTAATCCCATTACGCACTCATGAAGTTTATACTCTAGCCGCTGCGCGGCTTCGTGCATAAACTTTTTTACTTCGTGCGTAATGGGTTCCTTACAACTCTTGTTACGTAATATACTATTTTCTACGCCCATGTCTGTAAACGTCAAAAATCTCACAGTCAACATTCCTTGTAAATGACAATAAACAATAACATGCACGTAATCAGATCTCATAACATACACGTGCGTTTTGAGAAGAAAACTTCCATCAAATTTTTATTCACGTACTACTTTATTTGGTTTATTTACATACTTTTAATCAATGACAAAACATAAAAGCTTTTAGCATTGAAGAAATACATTTTAGATTAAAAGAGTGATGCCCCTAAATGTCGGCAACACATTATACAATTCCAAAAAAAATTGTACGCGTTTTCTTGATATGGAAATAAGCGTCATCTCATTTATGCTGTTCAATTTTGTAACAAAATATAGTATCCGAACATTTTCCCAACTTTACCTACGAATATGTCTGTTAGTAGTAAAAAAGATGAAGCTATGAGCAATGAGCACTCAGAAGAAAATATATGGGCGTAGAAAAAGTATAGTACGTTACACGAGTTGTAATCTCATTACGCACTCATGAAATTTATAAACTTTTTCATTTCGTGCGTTATGGGTTACTTACAACTATTGTTACGGAATATACTATTTTGCGCGATCGATCTTTTTTGTTTATTTACAGCATCGGTTGTCAGGACGGTAGGTTGTGTTTACTGGTTTCTAAGTCTAACACGTCGGTAAGTGATTTACCTACTTACCGTTCAAACATTGCTGTCGACCGGTAAACAACCCTCACCGTTCTTGATACTTAATATACTATAAAAGTACACTGAAGCAAAACCAACCAAACTCAAATCAAAGTGATCAAAGTGACGTTTCTGGCTGTC
This sequence comes from Galerucella calmariensis, assembly GCA_910591675.1. NCBI lineage: Eukaryota > Metazoa > Arthropoda > Insecta > Coleoptera > Chrysomelidae > Galerucella > Galerucella calmariensis. Next base: position 56,330 of record CAJUYG010001645.1, on the reverse strand, counting down.
GTTCATGAACGGCGATTTCTAACGAGAAATTCGTTACCATCTTGGATACAGAATAACATTTATCGTTCGTAAACGATATTCGCTCATCATCGGCATCGTACATACGGTACATACCTACAGAATAGACCCATAAAACACGATCTATCATTATAAATCAGCATAACCTCACCATTAAGTACCAGTTTGTGACGTCACGTTGACATCACAGATCACCTAGACTTTAGATGGTAATGGAGTTTGTTTTTTGTTTGCACCTCTCTTTCCTTGTCTAAGGTTTGCATGGTTTGCACGTTTGTGTACCTACCAACATAAAATTGTATACTCTTCTATCGTTTACCAACTTAATTTCTATTTATGCTAACAGCGCCATCTAGGGCTCTAAACGGATTTTAAGAAAATGATTTGACCTTGAGCCATCTGCGTGAGGTGGTTTGTGGTTGACATGCCTTATTTGTTTACCGTCAAAGGTGCGTTCATAAATGTTGGGTAAAGCAATAAACGCACAGACGTTGACACGCATTGAACTCTATACTACATAGAGTTCAATGTTGACACGAGATTCATCTGAACGATTTGGTGTAATATTTTTAGATGTCAAAGTCAAATGTGCCGCAACACTTTTAACAAAAAGAAATATTTGTCCTAATTTTTTAATATTTGTGAGTACTGTGATATCTTGATCAATATTATTTATCTAGATCAATTTTAATTATTATATTTTGTAATTTTGTAAGCCTAACTTCTCAATCCTGTCATATTAAATACGAGTTACGACTCGATTGATCTGTGTAGGGGTGTAGGTTATTTGTGATATTGTAATCTCTATGGTTTGATTCCCAAATCCAAAAATTATTAACGTCATTAGTAAATAATTAGTAAATTTTCAATTCCTTAATAAATTGAATATATTACATTCAATAAACAAGTTGAAATAAAATGGCAGACCTAACAGCAGAAGTAAACCAAGAAAGAGTATATGGAGGCTGTGAAGGACCTGATGCTATGTATGTAAAACTAATTTCATCAGATGGCCATGAATTTATAGTTAAAAGAGAACATGCTCTTACTTCGGGCACTATTAAAGCAATGTTAAGTGGACCTGGACAATTCGCTGAAAATGAAGCAAACGAAGTTAACTTTAGAGAAATTCCGTAAGTTGTACTTTCATTCATATTTCCAGTCGTTTATATTTTAAGGGTAATGTATTTTTGTAATTGATTTCATGACAAAATTTCATGTAATTATAACTTTATGAATTAATTACAATATTCAATGGATTCTTTTAACCCTTAATGTTGTTTTAGGTCTCATGTACTTCAAAAAGTCTGTATGTACTTCACATATAAAGTTCGTTACACCAACAGTTCTACTGAAATACCAGAATTTCCAATTGCTCCTGAGATTGCACTAGAGTTACTGATGGCTGCTAACTTTTTAGACTGTTAACCATATTCATTTGCAAAAGAAATAATATTTCGCATCAATGGAACACTCAATGATACCATAAAGAGATATTCTTTCATTAATATTGAATTATATAGATTGTGACATCATTAAATTTTATTTGTTTTTATCTGGTATGTACAATTTAATATTGTTAATACACTTTAATATAAGTTTAATTTGACTAAACCTGAGATTTTTGAAGTCAATGAGTATTTTTTTCTTAAACAACTGCATAATATATTTGATACCTACCCTAAAAATATATGTTGAACTCTTTCAATATACTGAATTAAATGTTTATAATGAGGTGACTGAAGACAAGAAGCATTCTCCAAACAACATTGGAAACTATAAAATAACACGATTGGTAAATAATAAAACTTCTACTTATAGAAAATCATTGTGTAAAATAAGGGATGGTTCATTAAAAGTTACTTTTTAAAAATACTTCTTTATAAAGAATGATAAACACTGTTTTACTTACAAATACCAACTAACTACACTAAACTTAACAAAATGTGGTTGTAAACTGCTGTATGTGTGTTTGTTTGTATCAAAGAAGCTGTGTGTATTCTTTAGTTTGTACCCTTTACATGTAGACGTGTAACTCGTGTCACACTGACAGTGTGTGGTGGAAGAGCAGGAAACTACTATACTCGTCTGCCATTTATCTACATTAGTTGTAAACATTTCAAAAATGGTCTTTATTTTGTTCATCTTGCACTTTATGTGCTCCTGTTATATGCTTAATGTGGATAATAAATGTATTATTTTATCATCATCTTAAGTTTCCACTTGCTGGTAATGTCCACCTATTCCAAGCCTGTGTAATCGCAATCGGGGTTAGGCTAATCAGTTACATATTTAGAAATTTATGGACAGTGTGATGTATGACAGTATTTAAAATTGCATCCATGTATTTTTGTGAAGACCTAGTTTGGTGAGACTGTCTCGTAGAGTTTTGGGAATTGATCCTGTAGATGAGACGATGATCGGCATCACCTTTATTTTCTCTGCATGTCACATATGTCCTACCTCAATTGCAAGATGGGTGTGTTTTGCAATTTCCTAGTTGTATTTGTCGGAAATACAGGGTGTCCCACTATAAAGTAACACATTTTGACGGCTAATTACTCGAGAATGGAAAAAGATATCGATGTGCAGTTTTCGCTAAACTTTTTATATTCCCTTCAAATTTTTATTGACATAGTTGCCAAATGTATATTTTCTCCCGAAAGCGCAGAAAAAAAATTACCATTTTTGAAACGAAGTTATAGGTTTATTTCAAGAACAACACTCTATATTTTTTAATACCATCTGAAAGTCCCTTTCCAAAAATGTATACATTATCGGCTTATACTCAAGTTTTTAGGGTTATTGGGTACAGCAACATTCACTAGAATTCACTATTATTGTTGTTTCCATCAATAACCCTTCTGGAATGGATTGTGTACAACCAAATTTTTTGAATTTGCAATACCTTTAACCGAGGCTATCTGGAAATATTGACGATTAAAGTGAAGGACCGCGGAGTGAATCACGTTAAAAATAATAAGGTTTCAAAGATGTCAAAAGTGACGTGCCAAGGTAGTAAGTGCCGAAATGGGGGAAAAAAGTTACAATTAAATCATTGTGATTTAATATTTTAAAAATGATAAACATAACCATGGTCTAAAATAAAATTTAAAATGGAATTCAACACAATTTATTTATATAAAAATATGTATGTTATTTAGAAATTGGAGCGATATTCTTGATTTTTCGTTTTTTTCTCCAAATCTGCTTTGTTGGCTTTGAATTTCTGCAAAAAGAAAGTAAATATGTGCGTTATAATAAATGATAGTGTATTGCTATAAAAATAATTATTTTATGTTTAAATAACAAATGGTTAGAGTATAAATAATCAAGCAAGATATTAATATGAAAAATCCTGATTTGTGAAAGTCGTAAAGTAATCCACAAGTTTAAAGTGGTGATTCAATAAGAAAAACCTCTTTCGTTGAAAAACGTGTGGTAGTAAAAAATATTAATAGAATTATTGGGCCTAGAACCCTTTTTTAGTTATTTGAGATTAACTTTTATTGGATAAAAATGAATTTTTTATGATAAATCTTCAATATACAATTTTATTTTGTGAGACAAATCTGTCATTACATATAAATAAAAAAATTATGTCCAAACAAGAGGGTTCAATAAAACTCAAAGTCCAAGCCACAATTATTTAATTTTGTCCACCAAAAGGACAAATTATTCCGCTACTAGTTTCGGTACATATATTACCATCATCAGGCTTCATGAAATACAGTAGAAAAAATTGACCTTTACCCTGACGTCATTCCTACTAACCTCGCGAAATCAATCAATGAGTCAAAAATGTCTACAATTACTTTGTCGTGTGCGTAAATACGTTGACTGCTTGTTTATCTTGTTCAGCCACCGTCTAAGAAGTGAGGTTAAGTTGGAAATATTCATTAAATGCGAAACAGAAAATTCTGTACTTATCGTGGAATAAAAATAATAAATTAGAGGTCTTGAAAAAAACCGATTTTATAGAATTTATCTGAATGCAAATGATGGAACGATTTGAACAAAACTCGATGTATCAAAATAATGACAGTTGTCATAAGAGGTCAAAATAAATTCCTATGAATACAACCGATTAATCGTTTTTGGTGCTATCTCTTTTCAACATTTGGAAGTAATAATTAGAGTTTCATAAGAGCGTATGTCATTGCTTGAAAGACAAGTGTACGTATATTGTATGATGTGTTTTTACTGTCAGTAGAAAAGGATGAGGTATATAAAGTTTGTGTTTACTACTGTTCATTGTTAGTGACGTCAGGGTAAAGGTCAATTTTTTCTAGTGTATGTACAATTGGAAGAATATTAGGTTGTTGCCATTAAAAATCTCTAAACTACGATACTATATATTAATGTTTAAAAAAAAAACAATTCAATGTGGTTTAGAAAGAAAAGGAAAAATTTTTTTTGGAAAAGACATGGAAATGGATGTCCTTCCACCACTTTAAATTTGCAGTACTTCGAAGTCCTTTCTTTGTACTTCGTCATTTTGGAAAATATCCATTTGGATACTTGAAATTTAAATTTCGCCGATGTCCTTGTTTCTTTGTCTATTTTCTAAATATTAATTCTTTCCAACAAAAAAAATCCTTTTCTTTTCTTTCTAAACTACATTCAATTGGTGCTTTTTTAGAACATCAATTCATAGTATCGTACTTTAGAGATTTTTAATGGCAACAACCTAATATTCTTCCAATTGTACATGTTTCATTAAGCCTGATGATGGTAATTCATGTACCGAAACTAGTAGATGAATAATTTGTCCTTTTGGCGGACAAAATTAAATAATTGTGGTTTGGACTTTGAGTTTTATTGGACCTTCTTGTTTGGATTTCGTAAAACCACATTTGAGATATAGATGAGCTCTTGACGTTAAAAAATTATGTAATAGTTTCATTAAAAATAAAAATGCTGATTGCCCATGGTTTTATCCAACCTCAGCTTTCACAGAAAGTTACCAAGTCATTAAATCCAGATATTTCATCACTAACAAGGTATAAAAATATTAATTTGTATTCTCTAGAATGATTCAAATTTATTTATTCAATATTAGATAATGATCTCCAAATTTGTCCAGGATCAATGAAATGCTTGAAATCAATTAATACAAACCTTCTTCTTGTTATTAAATGTAGAACCCTGGAAACTTTTATTATTTGTCACAAATGATTTATATTTTTTCTCGGGATGATCTTTATCTGCAGCACCATTTTTGTTTTGATGCGTATTCAAACGTCTTGTAGCATTCTGGAAATTTGAAATATATTAATTAATATTTCATTATTCATGAAACAAATAATCAATGAAGAGGTTTAAGTTAGGGTCAATACGACTATTATAAAAACCTTTTAATATCCTCATGTTTTAGTACTCGTAAACTTTTTTCATTAAAAATTGAAAAATACTGTTTTCATATGTTATAATCAAGGTAATTTACTGTGTGGACCTTACTTTGTGGAATCTACTTATATTACCTTTTAAAATGAAACTAAATAATTTCACTTTAATGAAAAAATATACAGTGTGCAAACCAACTATGGAATAACATTCTTTATGTCATTATTTTAAAAAATTATAAAAAATGCCGAGACACGTCAACTTTTGAATTGAGTTGTGGGTTATGTAAACATAAATTTAAATGTACATGGTGATTCACGCAAGTATGCCATAGTCGGTGTTGTTTTTTTTTTAATGAAACACCTTGTATATTTGCATTTTTTTGAAATCCTCTTAATGAACCGATTCCAACAAACTAAATAATGTATGGTCAATTATGAATTATACAGGGTGAAATTTTGAAATTAATCATTTATTACACTGACTTGAAATATTAGTACTTTTTTAAATTAGCTAAATATGGATTTATCAAAAATCTAAACTATCTAATTATTAGACGTATTTGTAAATTTAACAAAACCTGCTACGCTCATGAATTTTATCATAAATACCTAAAAATTGCCTAAAAACGACAATAATTAGACAAAATCGGTAAATAATGTGGTTTGTTTTCTATTCTGTCAGTTGTTGATGTGTTGACAGTTTATACTGAAAAAGTAAAATCTTTGTCAAACACTCTTTCCTTGTCGACATAACAATGAAATATTTAACTGAGACTCACCGAATTGAGATTTTAATGTAGATCGGGTACGAGGATAACTGCAGAAGTCAAGTTGAAGTGGCAAACTCATTTAATCACAGGTATCCCGAATTACCTAATATTTCACAAAGTACTGTGTCTAAAATTCATGCACAATTCAGAGAACTTGGACATGTCAAACCATTGAAAATAAAACCACACATCGTTGAAGATGATGTGAAAGTGGCTATTTTGTGTCGAAGAGAATCCAACTTCAAGTACACGTCAAATTGCCCGTGAAAATAATGTTAGTCATACAACTGTTCTAAGATGTCTTCATAAAGAAAAACTTAATCACTACAAATTAACTTTTGTGCAGGAGTTAACAGAAGACGATCCAGATCGTAGAATGGATTTCTGCGAAAGATTGATGAATAAGCTGAACAGAAATGAGATAGCTCTTGGTACCATTATTTTTTCTGACGAATCAACATTCACATTGAATGGAGAGGTGAACCGACAGAACTGTAGATATTGGTCAGCAGAGAATCCTAATTGGATGCGTGAGACACATACTCAGTACCCTCAAAAGGTGAACGTTTGGGCCGGCATCATAGGCGACCATATTATTGGTCCTATATTTATAGATGGAAATTTGACAGCTGAAAAATATTTAAATATGCTTAGAAATTAAGTTATTCCTGCGTTGGGAAACTTATATCCCAATACAATAGATCCTAGCTTACTGAATGAAAATGTTGGTTCCAGCAAGACGGGGCAACACCCCATTATGCTTTAATGGTAAGAACTTATTTAGATGAAGTCTTCCCCAATAAATGGATTGGACGAAGAGGTACTATTGAGTGGCCAGCTAGATCGCCAGACCTTACGCCGTTAGATTTTTTTCTGTGGGGTTCTCTCAAGAACAAAGTATATGCAACACTACCAACTAGCATTGTAGACCTCAAAGGCAGGATAACTACAGAAATACGAAATATTTCATCTCAAACTTTAAACAAAGTTAAGGAGGAGTTCTATAGGAGACTGTGCTATTGCCAACAACTAGGTGGAGAACATTTTGAGCATTTATTTTAATGTATTAAAATCAAATACATCAGGTATTTTATGTAGGTATGTGTTTAATAACTGTAAAAATAAAAATTTCACCCTGTATAGTTCATAATTGACCATACATTAGTTTGTTGGAATCGGTTCATTAAGAGGATTTCAAAAATATGCAAATATACAGGGTTTTTAATTAAAAAAAAACAACACCGACAATGGCATACTTGCGTGAATCACCCTGTACATTTACATTTATGTTTACATAACGCACAACTCAATTAAAAAAAGGTGACGTGTCTCGGCATTTTGTATAATTTTCTAAAATAATGACATAAAGAATTTTATTCCATAAGTGGTTTCCACACTGTATATGAAAATTCTAAATTATGTTGATAATTATTTCGATCTTTAAAATATCATCTTCAGAATTAAAGTGAAATTGTTTAGAAACAGTTAGTTTCATTAAAAAAAGTAATGAAATCAATGTGTTTACTCACGGTTTTGTTTTCTTTCTTTTTATTTTTCTTTGCATTATTAGCACTTGACAGCTTAATCCGTAACACCCGATCACCTAGTTGAACATTTTCCATTTCTAATGCTAATTGTACTGCGTCTACATCTTTAAAATTGACATATGCAAATCCTTTACCCATACCAGTATGAGAATCTCTGATAATTCTGACAGATGATATAGGACCACAAGATTCAAATAATTTCCATAACTGCTCTTCTTCAGCTCCTTAAAATTAACATATTTTTATTATTACTTATTCATCGGATATACGCCTTCTTTCTCCAAAACAAAAAATCATGCTAAATCAACTGAAGTATCAATCAGTAGATATTTTTAATAGTGGCCTGAGGGTGCGTTTCGGCCGAAACCGAAACTTGTAAAAATTAATATTGTACACTGAAACCTAGTATATTTTTGCACATTATATACAGGGAGGTTAATGAACAACAGTGATTTAAATATTTAAAATATTTCAGTACTCGATGAAACAACTCAAAATAAAGGCCTTGGACAATTTGGAATGGATCTTACTTTATCAACTCGTCACGTTACTGACAGGACTATCAAAAGTGTAAACGAATTATAATTGTGAGATAAACTAAAAATAAAAAGTATTAGTCTTGGTTTTTTATTATAATAAGGCAATTTGAGCAGAATCATCATATTTTGAGGTCTAGAATCTACAGTTCAGAGATTCGAAATTCCGGGAAATTCTTAATGAATCACTCTGTATTGGGAAAAGTAGAATTCGATAGATGGCGCTCTGAAATGTCAATGTCATCTTGGCAACGAGTAAAGCAAATCAGCTGCCGTATAAGCCCTTTGATATTTAAGTGGTTTTATTTTGCTGTTTTAATTATTTTCAGTGTGTGTTTTGTAAAACTTTTGCTTTTTCTTTGATTGTTCTTTAGTATTTTGTGTTGTTAAAATAAATTTTGACTCCTAATATTTTTATTTTTGGAGTAGGTAATAGGTATGGTTAATATTTGTGAAAAGTACAACAAGTGTTCAATTAACTGTTTAGTTTTAGGTCTGATTTCGTGTTATTATTTTATTTTTGATATAATTATATCTACAAAAGTTGCAGGGAAGGTAGGTTTGTATTGAGTGAAAAGTACAACAAGCGTTCAATCAACTGTTTAGTTTTAGGTCTGATTTCGTGTTTTTATTTTATTTTTGATACAATTATATCTACAAAAGTTGCAGGGAAGGTAGGTTTCTATTGAGTAATATTTTTAATCTTTAATACCGACTTATTTTCTCTTTGATCTGCAATGAAAACAAAAAATAGAATAACATAACCTCTTCCATAATATCTCTGATTATATAAGAATATTACCTCAGAAATGATGAGAGTTGAGTTAAATAGAAAAACACAGTTTTAAACTTGTCACTGACACAAAATTAAACAAATAAAGTACGAATTCACGGTAATTACGTTGACATGAATATAATACAAAAACAATGCAAAACGAATTATTTTACTCGTTGCCGTTAGTTACAATTTTCTCCGCCAGAGGTCTCATCGAATTCTACTCCGCCCAATTATGAATAGGGCAATGTGGAAAATTAATAGTAGGTTTAGGGTTATTATTTTGTTGAAATATTCTTTGATTAATATTGGAATAAATATTTTGATTGAAATTTCAAGAAATATTTGGAGTTTGATCATTTTGGCCTGTATTTATAATTTAAGCTTCTTGAGTCTCAAGTTAGGTCAAAATTTGGAATTATTTTGTAAAATATCTATCAGCGTTCTTTATAAAATTAATAGATTTAGGCATAGTATGAGGCTCTTTTGTTCAGTTCCTTTCAGTTAACAATGATGTAAAGTATGCCAACTACAAGATGCTACTTTGTTGGGTTCTTTATAAAAGGCATTGGTCAAATTATATAATTTGCAAAAGATTTAGAATTTTTGATAAAAAATTAATTATAAAATGTTTTATTCTTACTGAAATTTAAATTTCCAATAAAAATTGCCTTGCATTCATCCATTTTTTCAGAAGATCCACATGATTGAACACGCAGATGATGTTCTTGAAAAATATTTCCATTTTCTGCAACTGCTTGTTGAGCATCTTCTTTTTCCATGAATCTGTAAATAAAAAGTTGAAATTACCTTGATAATATTATTAATAAGTCAATTACTCAACCAAATTTCAGTCAACGCTTATGATTTTAACTTATGTCTGAAAGTTGTACCTTATATAACAGAAGATACTGCTTCTATCAGGATGAAACTCTTTTGTAATAGCAGCAACTTTTTTCGGTATTTTTGGATCAGCAACTGGTATTCCTCTAAACCGAATTGACTCAATTGGCCCATATTTTTTAAAAAAACTTTTTATTTGTTTCTTTTTAGAATTAATTGGAATATTTCCCACAAATATTGTTCTAGCTTGTTCCTCTGGATCTGGAATTTTTTTAACTTTTTTATTAACTTGTTCAGTGTTGTTTTGATTTTGCTCTTCACTTTCTTGTTCTTCATCGCTATCAACAAAACTACTCTCGGTACTAGCTTTGTGTTTTTTATTTTTCTTTTTTTTTAAAGCGGGTTCTGGACTATCCTCTCCATTTTCTTCTAAAGTACTTCTTTTTATTTCTTCTGGTACATCATTATTACTGGATGATATTTTGCGTTTTTTCTTTTTTTTTAAAGCGGGTTCTGGACTATCCTCTCCATTTTCTTCTAAAGCACATCTTTTTATTTCTTCTGGTACATCATTATTACTGGATGATATTTTGCGTTTTTTCTTTTTTTCTTTTGACACACTGGTTTTATCACTTGATTCTTGTTCAGGACTTACATTAGACTTCCTTTCCTTACCTATTTTCTTTTCGAGTTTCTCATTTTGTTTGACTGAAATTTTTCTAATTTTAATTTTATTAGGAGTATTATTGCCGGATATTAAATCAGCTAAACTTCCTACAGTATAATCCATTACACATTAATTGTGTAAATTCACAAAAATACGTTAGTGTGGAACCCACGTTTTCCAGTATCGTAAACAGAGATAACCTAACCTAACTAACACCTCAAATCTTCTTATTTTACTTTTCTGGCCTCCACCCTTTGGGTATTTAGCTACCACGGGTCGACTCGCTGAAATTTGGGAATGCTCCCTGAGGAACGCCGAGAATTTTCCATCTCCCTCTTGAAAACCCCCTTTTCGTTTTCCATTGCTTCTTTTTCTAAAGGCTAGACTTGAAGACTAGACCATTTTTCTATGGACTAGAAAAGCGACACGTCTTCACGATCACGGATAACGGGATAACCTAACCATTAATTTTGTCAACAAGTCGTGTAGGTAGATGCAATGAACTGGGCAGGGCCGGATTTAGGGGAGGGCAACCGGGGCGAACGCCCCGGGGCCTCCACAAACGCAGGGCCCCCACAATAGAGACTTCGGGGAAAAAAATCTTCCAAACTCCAACTAGTAAACACTAGTAAGCATCTTTTCCTTTGATATTTTTTTTGCCCTTTTACCTTTACCTACAGCCTACAGTACTTTGTACATACATGTATATTTGATTATATTAATCTTAAATAAGAGAAATCATTGATCTATATTTGTTCACTCCAATCAGGCAATCAGTGGAATATCAAAAACTCAAATGGCCCTGATAAGCACTTCCAATTCACTATCCATCTTGAGGGAGTACCCCAATCGCTTAATGGCTGAGTGGGGTGGTACTTGCCCGCAACCTCGGAGGTTGGGTATTCGATTCCGTGTCTCGACAATTAAAAATTTCACCCTGTAAAATTCATAATTGACCATACATTATTTAGTTTGTTGGAATCGATTCATTAAGAAGATTTCAAAAATAAGCAAATATACAGGGTGTTTCATTAAAAAAAAAACAACACTGACTATGGCATACTTGCGTGAATCACCCTGTGCATTTAAATTTATGTTTACATAACGCACAACTCAATTCAAAAGTTCACGTGTCTCGGCATTTTTTATAATTTTCTAAAATAATGACATAAAGAATTTTATTCCATGAGTGGCTTCCACACTGTACATAATATGAATTAATTGCAGTATATGAACAATCGGTAAATCGGTGTTCTTCAATTCTTAAATAAATCAATTATTATTGACTAATTGGTAATTTTTTCATATTTATATGTGTGTGTTCAATACTAAGGGAATCTACTTGGGTTCACAATAAATTGTTTATTGAAAAACTCGACTGAAAAAAAATAGTTTACTTTATTTGGAAAATAATTTGGGGCGGCGAGGGGGCCTCCGCTCCTTTGTTGCCCCGAGGCCTCTGGTCCTCTAAATCCGGCCCTGGAACTGGGGTGCTATTCTCGAGTCAATTGCGTATACGAAATTTGATGGTCATCGATAATTTGCGTATGACTTGTAGTTGTAGGTATTCTCGAATCGTAGTATACGAAATAAAGCATCCGCCAGTCGTACGAATTCACACGTATGGGTACTAGGCATACGAATCTTCTATGCGAATACGAGTTTTCATAAGGGTCATGCGCATATGGCATCTTATGATCAAAAAGAAGGGATTAACCTCTATTTTTTGATATGATCGTGTAAAGTTTGAAATGAAATTTCAAATTGATTTGTTTTTTGTTTGATGTGGGTGGATGGACAAGTCAATTTTATGTGAATAAGAAATATCTCAGTTGAGTTGAGTTGAGTTGTTGATGGCTTTTAATAAAATCCACCAACTCCTTAGGCTGATCGGATGTTATGTTTCCCTTTGTTTTCTCCATTTGATAATATTTCTATGAATTCAGTTAAATCTAATTTTCCGTGTGTTATTTTCAACAGGCAACTAAAAGATAGGTTCAAGTCAGAACGTTTTCACGTTTTTTTCGTATATAAAAAAAATTTTTATTATTATTATATTGTAAACATGTTGTAAACCATGAAAAAATTGACACATTGGCAGTTTTGGCACAGTGTTGTCAAGTTTTCATCCGACCAAAAATTACGTAGACGAATGAAGAAGTCGTATAGTGTTCAAGAATGCACATGAGTCTTAGTATACGATTATTTCCATACGTAAAAGTTCGTATACGCTGCGTATACGTATTGTTGCGTATGACTTCGAGAATAGCACCCCTGGAGTTCATTGTCCCAGTCCAAGGAAATTCCATAGACAATAATATAATACCGCCATAAACATACACCGAACCAAGTAACCAAACCACAGATCATGGAAGTAACCATTGTAACCATAGAATAATACTTTATATACTGACATTGTAACCTCAAAAATAGGAAATGATTGTTTAGAACTAAAAAATATTTTAAAATTTGAAACTATTTTTACACATGATTGTTTATTTAAGTAATCTTATAAATTTGGGTTACTCTAAAAGCTGACGAATGGTGCAAATGCATTTAATTTGGTACAGTATTGTTATGTAATTTTTAAAGTTTAAGGACCAAGAAATGGATGAACTTTTATTTAGAAGTTCACAGAGAGTAGAAGCTATTCAGGTAGAGTGACTAATGAAAATATTCATTCATTGAATGTGTAGGCTTTCTCCTAGCATGATTGAATTATAAATAATATTGTTCGCATTTAATACTGATGTAGCCTTCTGCAGAATTGAGCTAAGTGTTTGAATAGTAAGTTTTCTGCTGCGCTAGAACTGCTGAAAGCTACAGCCAGGTATTAATAGTACTGTGTTTTTCATGCTACTGAGCCATCTGGAAACTACAATAATATTTATGGTCAGAGCTAAGAGTGTCTATTACCAGCAGTTGAATTGAGTCGGAACAAAGTGTAAACACATAATTTTCTAGTGTTTTACTGCTAGATGTTGCAGTCAGTCTCTTCTACAAGCAATTCTAGAGAAATAATACCTCAGAGACTAGTGATTTAATGCTAGACATTACAGCCAGTCACTCTAGCTAGGGAAACCATACCTTTACTTACAGAGTAATGTCTGGTCAGAAAATAATTAAACAATTTTAGATCAGTTCTGCTAAGCTTCATGAACTATTTTGTGTTTTTTGATGAGCTCACAATTATCTGATTTTAATGAAATACATGACTAAAAGAGGCAATGGTATTATTTTGTTTAATTATTGTCATCCCAAAGTCCATTTATTTTTTTGGTTTATGATTTTTTTTATATAAATTAACTTCCCTTTTAATAATTGCCAAGCTGTTTGATAATCTAATAAGTACTAACCTTTTCACATTGTTTTTGTAAACCTTTAGCTTTTATAAGTACCTATGTGATTTAAATATATCAGAATTGAATTATATTACTTTTAGATTCAAAGTGGTGTCTTAATAACTAAAACCAAGGAAGTCTTAGCAGAATGCATATTACAGGGAAGAAAGTACTTTATCCAAGTTTGGAATGATACACCCATTTCAAATATTAAAATGAGTGTAAAGGAAGGATCTTTGAGATTAATGTTGGTAACCACGGAATTTAAAGAAAAAATAATATCGTTCATGAATCCCAAAGAAATGTATCTTGCACTTCTAAATATTTTTGGAAAAAAATGTAAGTTAATAAAACTGTGCCTACATAAAGGAGCTACTATGTTATAAATATTTTTAAGTGTGAAATTCTTTACCCTGTATAACTTTTTAAATCTTATATCTTGTTTCATAGGTTTTAAGTATATTTATGTAACTCTATTTCAATTATGAATGTTGAGAATAGTATTATTATATTATTATAAATTGGTTTGTCTGTTGAATAAATAAATAGTCTCTGAGAATCTCCTCAGAAACTAAGTAGAAGTAAGGAGGCTCAATAGATATTTTAGGCATCAGTGAATGTCACATACATACATGTACAACTAATCAGAAAATTTCTTAGTATTAAAGCATTAAGGATGAAAATTGTGGAATATGTTTTTTTTATGGAAATTTTGGCGAACGCACTAGTGTTCCAACCAGTGGTAGCGTTCTTTAACAAGCCCAACATCCATGGACTCGGGACCTCGGTTTTACGTCTCCGAAAGACGGCATATCTACATTATACCTCGTACTCATTGGTATAATGCCTGCGAGCTGTGATATGCTAGTCCGCTGCAGGCTGTACGGGCCCTATTGAAATAACATGTTATATTCTTTGCAGGGACAACAAGAGATATTTATTTTGCTTGTGGGGGACTAATTATTGGTGGATTTGTAGGATTTTCAATTGGTATAGTTTATCGAAAAAGAGAACCAATTTTACGATACATGCAAGCCATCCATTGTACAAATTATTTAGGTGCTGAGGTTCGTATACATTTTTGGGTCATTAGACGACTCCCAAGTGATATTTTTCATATTTTCTAGTCTATTGCTGTTGCAGAAGATGCATTTGCACCATATGAGTGTACTGATCATAATGTTTTGATTAATGTTAAAGCAGCGTCAATTCAATTAGTTGACATTAAAATATGTAATGGTTATGGAAGGACCTTGAGGCAGATTTTACAAAAGATGTATTCGGTGAGTACATTTTAATTAGACTAAAATGACATACATGTACAGAGGCAGGGTCGGACTGGCCGTAAGACCCATCGGGGTTTTCCATGTATTTGTATGTTATGCTTGGTGGGGTAACGAAACCCGGCATAAATTTGAAATTCGCATCTGCGCTCTGATGTAAGGTCTTTTTCATAGAAAGCTATATAGTGAGACGACCTCGTGTAAGTGATATTATAATGTTGGATGATTCTTGTATAATTTATTATTTTTTTTAATTGTCAAAATCTGACATTTTGGTGGTTTTAATCAATAGCAATACATTATTCTAGCCAATCATTCGGTATTATACTACTACTACAGAATGTGCAGGCGAGCCTTGGCCTAGCCAAACTAAAGTCACGGTTCCGGCACTGAGGCCACTGGCGGGCCCATTGTGCCATTCCTGCTACCTAGTCATCCATGAAGCCGAGCCCTTCAATAAAGGCCACAACCTTTTTCAGTGGATGCCTGCTTGTGTCCCCAGGAGCCATGACAGTGACTCCGAAGATTCGCCTGCGTAATACAGCCCAGTGTGGACACTCTAAGAGAACATGAACTGACGTTTCATCAGTCATGCCGCAACCCCTACATAGGGAACTTTCCTCTACTCCTAGATTGTAGAGGTGCTTCCTCATACAGCAGTGCCCTGTTAGGAGTCCTGCTATCTTCCTCAACCTACTCCTTGGTAGTTCAATAGCTGCCCCAGCGTGTCCATCAGTCCATCCCTTCAGTAGGAGTTTGGATTGTCTAGGACCCTGCAGGGCATTCCACTTCCTCGTCTTCTTGCGTATCGTTTGTTTTGTTAGGCCGAGGGTCGGGCCCGGGCCGCAGAAAGGAGCTGCCGCCCCTTCCGCAGCCAGTGCATCCGCCATTTCGTTGCCTTCAAAACCAGAGTGGGCCGGAATCCATTCTAGCCGCACTGCGTTCTGACTTGCAAGATCAGCAAGTCGTTCTCGACATTCGTCAGCAAGTCCCGAGTTGATGGTATATCCACTCAGGACTTTAATTGCTGCCTGACTGTCGGTGTATATGGTTATGCGTCGATCCACATAACCTCTGTCTAGGTTTATCTGCGCACATTCCAAGATAGCGTATATCTCGGCCTGATATGCAGATACACCATCACCCAATGGTATACAGATTTGTGTCCTTGGGTTCCTAGAGTAAATTCCAGCCCCTGCTTTGTCACCAGAGCATGAGCCATCTGTGAACCAGACAGTCCCATGAGGCTGTGTATTCGTCTCTTTATCCCAGGATTCTCTGTTCCGGATCATAGCCCTGTATGGGGTTGCGAAGTAGTACTTGCGCAAGCATTCGTCAGACGCTCGAGCCAGAACTGGAATATCTTCCAGGAGCCGGAGCCTCTTGACGTGTCTGCACTCTTCCCCTCTTCGCACGTATCCCAGACGCTTCATGCGCAGGAAAGCACTCCCCGCCTCAGCCTCGATCACATGGTGAAGAGGCCGAAGACCAAGGATCACTTCCATCGCAGCAGTTGGTGTAGTCTTCATGCAGCCAGTTGCACCCAAACTGACCACCCTTTGAAGGCGTGCCAGTTGCGATCTAGCCGTGACCAAGGTTACCCTCGGCCACCAGACCAGACCCGCATATGTGAGCATAGGCAGCATAATAACTCTATAGAACCATATGATCGTTTTGGGGGTCAGTCCCCACCTCGGACCAATGGCTCCCTTCCATGTCAGTGATTTATCAAGGATCACTCCTAGATACTTCACCTGTTCAACCACCGGCAGTGGTACTCCATCAAGATTTAGACCCTCAGGTCTTATACCTCTCTTTTTGGTGAAAGCAACTATCTCAGCCTTGGCAGGATTAACTGCAAGTCCGTGTTCGTTACACCACCCATGTACCCTATTCAGAGCCCTTTGCATGAGGTCCCTGAGAACGGTAATGTGCCTTCCAACAACAAGGACAACGATATCATCGGCATACCCAATCGTTAGAAAGCCCTCACCGTTTAAAAGGGTTATTAGCTCGTCAATGACTAGGTTCCACAATGTGGGCGAAAGAACTCCCCCTTGCGGACATCCCCTAGCGACGATTACTTTTGCCACATGGTCTTTCCATGTGGCCTCTACTATACGGTTGCACAACATGGCCCCAAGCCAGTGAGTGATCATTGGCTCTATTCCATGATTTGCCGCAGCCCTACACATGGATCCTACAGGGGTGCTGTCAAACGCCCCTTGTATATCCAAGAAAGCTCCCAGGGCGATCATGCCATTTTCCAGCGCCTTCTCCACCTGAGTTACCAGTTGGTGTAAGGCACTTTCAGTTGACTTGCCACACCTAAAAGCATGTTGGTTGTTGTGCAAAGGATATCTAAGCCCAACCTTTTCCTTTATGTACCGATCAGCCACCCTCTCCAGTGTTTTCAGCACAAAGGATGTTAGGCTAATGGGTCTAAAAGATTTAGCCACCGTATATGTGGTACGACCCGGCTTGGGTATGAAGACTACTTTCACCTGCCTCCACTGTTCAGGGACATACCTACGTGCCAAACAGGCCCGAAAGATATGCACCAGAATTGTGCCAATGGCCTCCCAGCCTTGTTGAAGCAAAGCCGGGAAGATTTGGTCTTTCCCCGGAGACTTGTATGGTCTGAATGACCGTATCGCCCATGTACTCCGCTCGGTATTATACTGATAATTTTGCTTCTTCATCGATAATACCTTGTTTAAATTGAAACCAAAATTTTACTTTGAATTTGTCATTATTGACAACTGAGAGACATCGAAATATGGCATCACAGTAATAAAAAAAAGAATGAATAATATACCACAAGGAACATACAGAAGATAATAAAAACAATGTGATTTTTTTTTTGAACATTCTTATTTTTCAATTTTTTCGACCCTTGTATCGTTTGTCAGCGAATTTTGAATATGGAATACGAAAGCCTATTATATTATCAACCTTTGTGCAAAATTTGAATGAGAGACATTAATATATGGTATCACAGTAATAAAAAGAATGTTGTGATTTTTTTTTGAAAATTCCTATTTTTCAATTTTTTCGACCCTCTTATCGATTGTCAGCGAATTTTGAATATGGAATACGAAAGCCTATTATATTATCAACTTTTGTGCAAAATTTGAATGAGAGACATTAATATATGGCATCACAGTAATAAAAAGAATGTTGTGATTTTTTTTTTTAAATTCCTATTTTTCAATTTTTTCGACCCTCTTATCGATTGTCAGCGAATTTTGAATATGGAATACGAAAGCCTATTATATTATCAACCTTTGTGCAAAATTTGAATGAGAGACATCGATATATGGCATCACAGTAATAAAAAGAATGTTGGGATTTTTTTTTTTTAATTCTTATTTTTCAATTTTTTCGACCCTCTTATCGATTGTCAGCGAATTTTGAATATGGAATACGAAAGACTATTATATTATCAACCTTTGTGCAAAATTTGAATGAGAGACATCGATATATGGCATCACAGTAATAAAAAGAATGTTGTGATTTTTTTTTGAAAATTCCTATTTTTCAATTTTTTTGACCCTCTTATCGATTGTCAGCGAATTTTGAATATGGAATACGAAAGCCTATTATATTATCAACCTTTGTGCAAAATTTGAATGAGAGATATCGATATATGGCATCACAGTAATAAAAAGAATGTTGTGATTTTTCTTTGAAAATTCCTATTTTTCAATTTTTTCGACTCTCTTATCGATTGTCAGCGAATTTTGAATATGGAATACGAAAGCCTATTATATTATCAACCTTTGTGCAAAATTTGAATGAGAGACATCGATATATGACATCACAGTAATAAAAAGAATGTTGTGATTTTTTTTTGAAAATTCTTATTTTTCAATTTTTTCGACCCTCTTATCGATTGTCAGCGAATTTTGAATATGGAATACGAAAGCCTATTATATTATCAACCTTTGTGCAAAATTTGAATGAGAGACATCGATATATGGCATCACAGTAATAAAAAGAATGTTGTGATTTTTTTTGAAAATTCTTATTTTTCAATTTTTTCGACCCTTGTATCATTTGTCGGCGAATTTTGAATATGAAATACGAAAGCCTATTATATTATCAACTTTTGTGCAAAATTTGAATGAGAGACATCGATATATGGCATCACAGTAATTAGTGATGAGCAAATGTAAGACTTGTTCTTGCATACAAGGTCTTGGTCTTGCAGTCAAATAAGCGGTCTTGGTCTTGGTCTTGCAGGGTCCAGTCTTCGTCTTGGTCTTGCACCAAGACTCTTGCAAGTCTTGCACTTTTTTTGAAGATTTTTTCTGTAGTCCATTTTTACAAAAAAAATGAATAAGAAAAAATAGTTTTTAAAATCATTAAAAGTAAAGAAAGGGACAGTCTTTCTCATTATAAAAATTTTGTTTTTTTATATTTAATTGTAGCGATAAATCAAGTATAAAATTTTTTTTATTCATTTTGACAATTTTTTTAGAATATAGTTTCATAATGTATCAATAATGTAAAGACGTAAAAATATAACAATTTATAATCTTATTTATAAGTTTGAAAAAATTCATGTATATTAAAGTCACTGAATTTTAAGTCTCTCTATAAAAAATTATTCTTTCTTTGCAGGCCTATTAGCTGGGATTTGAAATAAACCAAAATTATTTTTAGTGTTGGTGATTAAAAAAAATAGGTACTTTTTTTTTAAGTTATAGGATATGGTAGGATACATTAATAGAGCATAGGTCACTATTTTAGATGGATATATTTAACAACAACTAAATACTAAGTTTTCATGACAGTTGAAAAAAACTGCATACAGCTAAAGAATAAGAAAAACAGAATAAAATATAAAAATATTCCACCAAAAGTACCTATATGTATATGTAGGTTTTATTAATATACCCTATAAATTTTGACCAGTTGAGCGGGAACACCCTGTATATGAAAAAAATACTTCGTTAAAACAAGCAGTTGTGGTCAGTATATGTTGGGGAGGGGGAGGGTTTAAAATGATCTGCTCATCTTTATTTTTCGGTTAAAATGTTTAAAAAACGCAAGACCGCAAGACTCTTGCAGGCTTAGTCTTGGTCTTGCATAAGTCTTGCAATTCTAAGTCTTGGTCTTGCATAAGTCTTGCAATTCTAAGTCTTGGTCTTGCATAAGTCTTGCACTGTTCGGTCTTGGTCTTGGTCTTGCAGCCTGAAGCTAGTCTTGGTCTTGCATTTTCTGCAAGACCAAGACCAAGACCAGTCTCGCTCATCACTACACCACACCACGTGTATAAATTATAATAGTTACTATCATCTGATTTTGGATCAATGATGATCTCGCGCTTCCTCTCACAGCGGAACTTTTAACGAGTCTTGGAGGATGCTGGCCCGTCCGATTTGTTTGGCTCATTGTAAAATATTTAAAAATTTTCTTCCTGTGAAAGGGCCCGGCTTTCAGCTTGGCAAGTATCCATACCTTTCTTGATTAGATTAGAATAGAATTGGAGTGGATCTTTGTCCTATCCCACTGCGACCTTTGCAGATCTATTGTGGTCCTCCCTATATTTAGATCTCGATATCTAGCTTTATTCTTTTTATTATACTCTCTGCCCTCGGTCTTTCTTCTCCGAGTAAGTGAAACCGCTTCCTTGCTAAGCCTTCGCACTCATAGAGTATGTGCTCCGTGGTTTCGTCTTCTTCCTGGCAGAACCTGCATAGGCTGTCATCTACTAGACCAATTCTGTGCATATGTTTCCTCGGCCTACAATGTCCGGTCAGCATTCCCACCACCATCCTCGTCGTTTCCCGACTTTGACATAGTAGGTCATGTGACAGTTTTGTCGAAGGGCTTTTAAGGAATAATTTAGCGTGCCTTTGTCCTGGGGTGTCATACCACCAGCGCAACACCTGGTTGTTTATCCATTTGTGGATGCTCTGTTTATTTAGGCATTTAGCAATTCCACAGGAAGGTTCTGGTCCTATCATGACCTCTGCTGCTTGCTGCTTGGTTAATTCATCGACCTTTCATTCATTGGTGACCTGGGACCTAGGCTAGGGTCACTCTATTATGACTACCTAGTCTGTTGAGGGCATTGCGACACTCCCACATCAGATTTGACGTTATCCGATATGAGCGTATCGCCTTTAGTGCTGCTTGGCTGTCGGAGTAGATGACGATTCTTTGGCTATCCACTTCCAGTCTCATCAACTCTTCTGCGCAGCATTGCACCTCCATTACCTCTGCCTGAAAGATAGTAGCATGTTTCTCCAGGCTTAGAGAGATCGTGATCTTCTCTTGTACCTCGTATATTCCATTTCTTTCTAAGTTTATGTTGAAGAATTTGCTCATATAATTTTGATTGAGTTGTAAAGAGTTCAAAATATAATTTGTTATATTTCAGAAATCTAAATCTGACCTACCCATTATTCTTGGGAGGGATTGTACAGGTGTTGTAACAGACATTGGCTCAAATGTTACTAGATTAGAAATTGGAGATGAAGTTTGGTTAACTGTTCCTTTTTGGATGCAAGGTACACTGTGTCAATCCATATTAGTTGAAGAAAATAGAATTGGTAGAAAACCAAAGAATGTGGGCTTTGAAGGAGCCTGTAGTCTTCCTTACGCAGGTAGCTTAGCATTATCTGCATTAGTAGAAGCTCGACTAGACTCAATGAATGCCGAAGGAAAAAAGTAAGTCTTCTACTTGATTCTATTAATTAGATATTTAAATTTTTAAATAAATATAATGTGTCCTTATTTGAATAAAATTGTTGAATACATTTTTTAGGGTTCTTGTCGAAGGAGGTTGTACCCCTGTAGGATGTGTACTTGTTCAATTACTTAGCCAATGGAAGGCATTAGTTACAGCAACTTGCTATAAAAGGGCACTACCAGTTGTGAAAGCTCTCGGAGCTACCGATATAATAGTACTTTGCGATGTTTCTACTCCAACAGATAAATTTGTACCTGAAAATAATCATAAAGAACAAAAATCTGCATTTATAGAACAGCTAGACAATAGGTAAGTGATATTTTTTCTGTATTTTTATTCAATTACCTTGAAGTATTTACTTATTCACTTATTTTATTAATACTCGAATTTATTTATTAGACCAGGTACATTATAGTATGAATAATTATGCTAGACAGTCTATTAAATATACCTGTTAGATTAAAATAGTGCCGTTTATTTTTGACGCTTGATTGCTATTTGGCCGTTGCAAATCGAATCAAATTCGACACAGACTCCCGACCAGGGTAGGGGATCTCTGAAGGCGCGAGGGTGCTGCCACATAGGGAGTCCCGTCAGTACTAAAATTTCTAATTTAATGAGAACTGTAACGCCGTTAGTGGTAGTTGCAGATTCTTCCACATATATCAGCGCTGACATCTTAACGTGTTATCTATGATCTTAATCATAGATAACATATCCTAACCTGACAACTGCCTGACGTGTATCGTGAGTTTGTCCACTTTTCGTTTTTAAAAACTATTTTGCTTATTTGTGAGTGTGTTGAGTATCCGTAGTTGGTTTTTATTATTTATAGTGAGACTCTTATTTTAATAGACAATGTCGATAATATGTTTTGTGAAAGACTGTGATGTGAGATGCACCCGGTAAGCTCTATCTTTATAAAAAACATGTTTTATTAAATGAAAAGTGACAGAAGTAGTTATTCTTCCATACAGCTTTGAACTTCCCAGCAGTGTTTTGCATTCTTAACAATTATTTTCCTTCATGTTTGTCATTGAAATATGTAAAAAACGTACCATTTATGTATACTTTTTTTATTCAATAAAATATATAAACTTGATGATAATTGCTTTATTTTTCTCACTTCAGGCATTATATGGTCCATTTTTTGACATTTCACTTAATTTTACTTGATTATTTCATATTTGATTGTAATGACTTGAAAATTGGGTATAAACTAGTTTTTGTAAGGGTAAACAAGAATGTGTGAGAGGATTTAAGTTAACTCGTAGATGTCGCCACATGGTACGCCACGTGGTAATGCTGTCTTCGTTTTATTAACTGGCGTACAATAAATGTGTCTTATTACGTAATTTTTGTATGGTTTCATCTTAATATTATTACCAATTATCAATTACAATTAGGTAAATGTCAACATCCCATGGCATGCTTGTGTCTTAACAGATTAATGCTACGTCGACCACCGTGAAATGTAGTGTAGTGAATTAGTAAAATTCAAATATCTCGAAAATCGTTAATATTTTGAAGATCAAAGAAGTATAGCTTTTTTCTACAGAAATGATGGGGCTATCCAAATTAAATAAGTAAGTTGTAAAATAATGAGCGATAAAAAATTTGTAGCTGATTTCATCTAATTTATATGGCGCATGTGGCGATATCTACGAGTTAACTCAAATCCTCTCACATATTCTTGTTTACCCTTAAAACTAGTTCATACCCAATTTTCAAGTCATTATGTAGAAAAGTAGCTGATCTATCAACAAAAATCCATTTTATTTTTTTCGCTTAAACATCCTGTACCTCAGTAAGGAGCAGACTCAGACCCATTATTGTCAATGAAAATATTATTATTTTGGCCTTTTGAACGTAGATTTACAATTTGGCCCATTACTTATGAATCACCCTGTATATTTAGCCAGTAAATTAAAAGCATATTGTGCTTTGCTTTTGGGCTTATAGTGGGATTTATAATCAAACCTAATGATTGTAAAACATTTATTTGTATGTTGACTATTTTTCTGACTATTTATTTATTTTTTCTACACATACACACCTATATAACCAAAATTAATGTTTTAGAGGAGAACTTTTTGACATAATAATCAGAACTGGCACGGAATGTGAATGTAATGAGGAGGACCTTAGTACATTCCTTAAGACTGATGGAGTTTTTGTATCTACTTTACCTCCTGCTTTAGATTCTGATTCATACGGAGTATTCAGAAGATTTTTATTATATTTATATATTAATATGAAATATAAATTACAGGTAAGAAGATTGCGTAAAAACATTAACACAATGGTATGTTATACATTGGGCATTTAATGATGGTCGTTAGGATTTGGGGATACTAACAGCCTTTTTTGTGTTGTAATGATGTGGCTTTAATTATTTTTAACAAAAGTAGCGCTAATGTAAAAGGCAAAAAAGTTTTGCGCACACGTATACGTGGTCTATGTGGCGCCCTCTACAAATAAATCTAAAAAGGTACAAAATTATGATTTCTCATTTCCAAAGACCCCCAACATCAAATTTTTGTGCATATACATCAAAAAGCGTTAAAGTCATTGTAAAAAACGAAAATTTAAATTTCATGTTCAACACCCTGTATCTCTCTTAATATCAACATTTTATTAAGGCTAATTGATTACTATTACTCCAAAAATAAAAATATTAGGAGTCAAAATTTAGTTTAACAACACAAAATACTAAAGCACAATCAAAGAAAAAGCAAAAGTTTTACAAAACACACGCTGAAAATAACTAAAACAGCAAAATAAAACCACTTAAATATCAAAGGACTTATACGGCAGCTGATTTGTTTTACTCGTTGCTAAGATGACGTAGACATTTCAGAGCGCCATCTATCGAATTCTACTTTTACTCTACTCTACTTTTAGCATTCAATAGAGGCACAAGGTCTGTAGCAAAAATCAAAAAACTATTATCCTAGCAATACCTGGAAGGAAATAACAACAAAAATGAAAAAGAATAGCTATTTGTGTATTAAGAGCGGAAAGTGATACTTTGCAACGCACTTTCTGCTCGAATTGCACACAAGATTTTTTCTACGATCACTTTATTTTTAAACAAATAATTAAAAAAAACATGAAAAGTACACTTTATTAGAATGTGATGTTGAAAACCTGTAACAATTACTTATTATTTTTATTTATTGAGAATGTTTGTGACTTCTTTGCTTTATAACCCACTGCTTCTAACTTCCAAAATGCAATAAGTTTAGTGTATTTACTGATGTTAATATTATTTTTTACTTGCAAAGTGCTTCGAAGCATCGAATATTGTGACCACA
>CAJUYG010001645.1:0-26182 GCA_910591675.1 Galerucella calmariensis | reverse complement strand
ATATATAAAAATATACGGATAACAATTTAATAATAAAATCATCATCTGGCTTCTGCGGACCGCCACGCGAATGAAGCTGCCTGTAGTAACAACCCAAAACACATTTTCCAACTTGCAACCGACTTTAAGTCCCACTTCAAAAACGTTATGCAAGAATCTTGGCAACATCTATGGCGTAATAGCATGACAGCACTTCATGATATCCTTCTATCTACTTTTCCTCTATCCCTCAACTTTTTAACCCGGAGAGAGGCTACTATAATGAGAAGAATCCGAATCAGCCACACCAAACTCACACTCGGATATCTGTCTTCATTTATCAGTTATTTTTTTTACCTCAGACCTACTTTCGCCCAGTGCTTCTAGGTAGTACTACAATACGATGCACAGCAATTATGGATGTATGTTAAGCCATCAATTCAAACAAGTTAACTTAAATTACAGGTGATTAATTGCTGTAAAAAATGCATGCTTTGAACTTGTGCTTTACTCAGAGTGTGCCGCTTGACGCGGACCTTGTTTTTAAGGGTTTGATTTTAATCAGAGTCTGTACTCTTCCAAATTTCCAAGCTTTACTTACAATCTCACGCGGATAAATTGAGCGCATTGACTCATAATAAGTATACAAGGAATGTTTGTAGGTAGGAATAGCCTGGTTTTTAATTACATATGTTGCAGGATTTTTATATAAGTATGTATAGCTAACCAACAATGCCAACATTGAAATGTTATTATTTTTATTTATATGGTGCTATTTTGTAATTTACTGTAATTTGTATTGAAAATAAAATTACTATTCGTACATATATTAATAATGTTATTAAATTTTGTTGTATGACTGACCTATTTAAAGAAAACCTCTTATATTATGTTAAACCCATTAAAAAAAAAACATAATATGAAACATAAAATTACTTCATTCTTTTTTTAATTTCTTGGGAAATTAAACCACAATATTTTTGAATTCTTTATTTCAACGTTTCGGTAGCGTTCCAGCTACCGTTGTCAAGAAAAAATAAGTAAAAATTAATTTTTTATCCCTAACTGACACAACAGAAAAAATTTGAAATAAAGAATTCAAAAATATTGTGGTTTAATTTCCCAAGAAATTAAAAAAAGAATGAATAATATACCACAAGGAACATACAGAAGATATAAAATTACTTGCTCCAATTTTTTACCGAATATAGTAACCAATCAAATTACTTAATTTCAAGTCATGTGTCAAATTTCATCCAATCACCGCTGTATTACAGCGATAATACCGCAAAAACTAAATGGAAGACCCCAAATGACTCCAGAAGACTTCTACAACCAACTAGTAAAGAACCTGTATGAGCTAATACAGGGAACGGATTGGCTGAATGGGCTGTAGTCAGAATGTTAGGAGAATCCACAATAAGCCCAAGAGGCTGAGGTGGTGCCGGCGAAGGGACGGCTCCTTTTAAAAAAATATATACATGGTTATAACCATTTCAGCAGAAAGGGGAAGGGGGAAAAACGAAAAACGATGTTTAAAAATACTTTTAGATGTAGCCAAGTCAAACAAATAATTAAAAAGAAACAACATTATTTCTTGAACTTTAAAAATTGCTTTAGGTCGTGGCACTCGATTTTTTTTGCCTCAGGCGGCGCCTTTAATAAAGCTTTCCCCTTCTAAACCTATCAGATGAAAAAAACCAAAACCCTCCCCATGTGAAAGCTATAGCTACGTGACTGGTCTAATGGCTATTATTTTAAAATTAGTTGAAATTGTACATCGTGTTCCAGAGCGCCGTGCTAGATAAATGGTACAAACCTTTTCCTAAACTAACATGTTAATTGTATGTATTTTTTATTGGAAATAGACTTTTTAACCACAAAAGTATTGAGTATGGTGTAACGTGCTTTTTTTCCTACACGTGGTCTACCATGATACAGAGTCTACCACACGAACACCCTAGATGTAAAATCCTTGAACGGAATGCTCGAGCGCCAGATGTTTAACGTGGTTTGCTCCACGGCCTTTTGACACTTTGATATTTTTGTGGGGCGATATTTTGACTGGCGCTATTCTGATACAGAGCCGGAAAAAATATATCCAAAAACAAAGAAAAAAAGGTAGAACGTGTCGCGGGACACACGGTAGGAACTTTAGTTCCTTTTAAGCAAAAAGTACCTATGTAATACACTTGACGTTATAGGTAAACATTTTGCAAAACCTGGCTGGCCGAGTAGTAAGCAAACCAGACTCTCACGCGGTAGACCCGGGTTCGATTCCCCGTGAAGATGTTTTTTTTTATTGTTTATTTCATTTTTAAATAATTATTCTGCTTGATATTAATAACGACAACAGGTAGACGTTTGAAATATTTAGCAGAATATTCATTATTATAGATAATGGTACGGTACCCTTCATGAGGGAGTCCGACTAGCAATATCTACTAATAACAGCATCGTATATTTAAAAAAGGAAACCGTAGCATTATACAAATTGAACATTTAAGAACTGTACGTTTACCACAAAATTAGTGGAAACATAAAATTGAATTGTTAAATTTTCAATTTGAAGTTATATTACAGTTTATAGAAATTTTTATTTTCTATATTTTTTCCTAAGTGGGTCGTAGAAAAAATATGCTGCTCGACTCGTGTGGATTGTCCATATCGCACTCGAACGATTGAGCACTCCGCCTACGGCGTCGTGCTCCATCTTCGTCCTCGTGCGATATGGCCATCATATCCACACTAGTTGCACAAACTACAATTTCTTTCAAAATATGCCCTTTTACATTTAAAAACTACCTGCCAAATGCCAAATCAATTTATCCATCCATTTTAAAGTTATCGAATTAAAACATTCAAGTTTTCAAAATTTCAACACCCTGTATTTCGAAAAGTAGCTAGACCCCTTAATCGCGCAAAAAAAATTATGGAAATAATAGTAAAAATTTATCCGAACAAATTCAAGTAGATCACTAGCACTGCAAATACCAGCTTTGCATAGAATTTCAATATAGCATCGGTGTTTCAGTGGTTAGAATGCTCGCATTGCACGCGGGCGGCCCGGGTTCGAATCCGGGCAGGAGCATATTTATTATTATGAATCGCTGCTTCGTAAACGAGAGAGAGACTATGGAGGCACAAGCACGCAGAAGCAAGGCACATAACGAAGCAATGTAACATAACGTAGCGTAACGTAACGCGTAACGGTCAGATCTTTTGCGTCGCGACCCCTGGTCGCTCAAACAAAACCTGGCGTAAAGAACTAAAGTTCCAAAAACAATTGAATTGGCATGGACATATTTTCAGAATGAAAACAGAAAGTACTACATGAAAGATGATGGAAGCGGGAAGTATTATCCACAGAAGTAGATAAGTGGTAAGAAAGGAAAAACTCAGGATGAAATAAAAAGATTAGCAAGAGACATGAAAAGGTGGAAGCATTGGCATTGGGTCCAAGAGGAACCGGAAATCTCGTCCGACAACTCAAAAGGTAGAAGGAGAATAGAAGCATTTCTATCATAGAATTAACCACTTTATGTTAAAATTATGTTTTCGTTTGATTACAGTCAACATCCCAATTTATAGATTTAAAATGTGCGAAAATATTCATAGCGTTACATTAGGAAAAATAAAATGAGGTCTGCTTGTAGTTTATTCTAGGGGAAGAAAATGTAACGTTATATTTGGCCACTATTTATTTATTTAGCGTATGGTTATAATTGGAATTAGAGGTTCAATGTCTTCAGCCATTCAATGGCTCCGTTTTGTAAATTCTTGATTTCTTCAATATCTCCGTTGTAGGCAAGAAGTGGACACTCCATCATGATGTGGTCTGTTGTTTGTTGAGGATGACCGCAGACACAGCTTTCAGTATCCGAGAGGCCCCATTTATACATCAATGAGTTGCAGCGGCCGTGATGAGTTCGAAGCCTGTTTAAGTTGCATAGCACCTTTCTTGGCAATTTATTTTCCAAAGGGCGGTCTTCAGTGTGCTTAAAGTCGTAAATAGGGCTTTGTCGATTGGCTTCAAGCCATTGGTTTGACCAGGATTCGTTAATGTTGAAACCCAAGTCGTACAGTTGCTTGGCGAGAGGAATTGGTGGTTTTCGAGATCGTAGTCTTGTCTGTGGTACATTGCATAAATCATGATGTAGTGGAATGTGAGGGTTTTCTTGTATTTTAGTATATTCTTTTAGCAATGATTGTTGACGCCGCAAGTTGGCAGGAGCTATGCGACTTAGGGGAGGTAGCCATTCCAGCGGAGTTGATCGAAGAGTCCCCGTTATCATTCTCATTGTGGAATTTAACTGAGTGTCGACTTTTTTAACCTGGCAGCTATTAAGCCAGACTGGTGCACAGTATTCGGCAGTTGAAAAAACAAGTGCAAGCGCAGCTGTACGCATACAATCCGTTGTTGCTCCCCAAGGAGTAGATGAAAGTTTCTGAATTAAGTTGTTTCGTGTTTGTAATTTTGCCGCAGTCTTTGTAAGGTGTTCTTTAAAAGTCAATGATCGGTCAAGGGTTATTCCCAAATATTTTGGGTGAAAATTGTGATTAAGTTCACGATTTCCAAAATTAATTTTGAGTTTCCTTTTTGCCAATCGGTTATTCAAGTGGAAACAACAGACTTCAGTTTTTGTAAGACTTGGTTGAAGACGCCATCTCTTGAGATAGTCCATAAGGGCACTAAGATCGTTGGTAAGCGCTAGTTCCAATTCATTCCAGTTCTCATGTTGAAAAACGTAGGCCATATCATCAGCGTAGTTAAATTTTCTGGATTTAGATGGTGGAAGATCGTGAGTGTAAAGATTGAAGAGTAATGGTGCTAGTACGGATCCTTGAGGTAAGCCGTTGTTCAATTTCTTGACTTTACTACAGTTGTCATTCAGGAGAACTTAAAAGCAACGATCACTTAGCATATTACTCACAAGATCACATATTTTCAGGCACGGGATGACTCTAATTAACTTGCTTAGTAGACCACTATCATTGGAATATTTAAATATCTACCGGACGGCGAGAGTAGCCTTACCAACATGTGATTCTCGTCGAGAATCTGTAGCATCGTTCACCGCTGAAAGGCAAATTTTTACATTCAATGTGCGACGGATAATCTCCGTTGGTGAGGATCAGTATACACTGATATTGGTCAAATATTTCAATTCTTCTCTCCTATAGAGACAGAAATTAAGAACACACTACCAATATGTAAAATTATTTTTCGAAGCGGAGCATGTGAACAGGAAAGGGATATGCAACGTATGTCGATTGCTCATCGTATGGTTCAATTTAATAGCGAGTAGTAAGAATAAGCTTTCTTTTTCCTGTGGACCATGAAACGATAAGGTCAACAATTTTAATTTCTTGTGAGAGGTTTACCTCAAACTTTTTTTCTAAAGTGCATTTAATGTGAATGCACTTTGTACCTGCCAATCTGTACGTGACATTCCGAACGAAGAGCTTTTTTTTTCTAAGGAGCCGTCCCTTCTCCGGTACCACCTCAGCCTCCTGGGCTTATTGTGGATACTCCTAGTGTTTTGACTACAACCTATTCAGCCATTCCGTTCCCTGTATTAGCTCATACAGGTTCTTTGCTGGTTGGTTGTAGAAATCTTCTGGAATCATTTGGGGTCTACCATACAGTTTCTGCCTTCTGTGGTCCAGCGACTCACAGTTGCATAGTATATGCAGAGCTGTTTCGGTATCCTTTTTGCATCTTCTGCATGTAAGGTCAGCCCTATTTTGTTTAGGTGCTCCTTTGTGGGAAAGTGTTCCGTAAGTAGCCCCGTTATGGTGCGTAGATTGTTTCTACTAATTGAGAGCAGTTCTTTCGCTACCTTTTCTAATGATTCTTTTATGAATTTCTTCCCATGTATTTGCCTGGTCGAATTCTTCCAGTGATTATTGTGTTGTTCTTTCAACCACCCTTTTAACCATGACCGCAGCAGCGGGGATAGTACTCCCCCTGCGGACAACCCCTTGTTGCACGTACGGCCATTGTCTCCCCCATCAGAGTTGATTCTATGAGCCTGCTTCTGAGCATGCAGTCTATCCACCTGCAGCTCGTGGCATCGATCCCAGAATTCCTCGTCGCCTTAGCTATAGATTCATAGGTGATGTCAAAAGCTCCTTCTATATCAAGAAAGGCTGCGAGCAATGCCTCGTTGTTTTCCAGCACGTATTCAGCCCTTTTTATGAGTTGATGTAATGCTGTTTCGGTTGATTTTCCTTCTCTGTATGCATATTATTCTCGGTGTATTGGTCTTTTAGCCAGTATACCGTCTCTGATATGTCTGTCGAGAAGTTTCTCAAGAACGAAGAGCTTTCTATGAAGTAGTTTCCATGAACTAAATTCCCATGGATTAACATCAGACACCTAGGACCTGTACGAAGAAACCAAGGAAAGTAAAACAACAAACAACGTAAACAACATTCATTCACTTACCTTTCTTAATTAACTTTAATTACATTCCTTAACTTGATTTATTAACTTATTAAATACATTTGGTTTCTTAACCGGTTAGACTACTCCCTGAACTGATATTAGTTTGGTCTCCGAATTCACACCTGAGGTGCTCTCCACATTGAGTCGCCGTTGCAATTTATCTTGCCTTATTATTTTGAATCAATAATAGGTAACAAAAATAGAACAGTTTATTCAAACATCTTTATTCAAATAAAATTGAAAAATAAAACAAATGTGAAATATGTACGAACAACTATAGCTAAAAAATAAAGCAATACTATAGAAAAATTGCCGTTTATAATCCAAAAATTCTGTGATATACCTACACGGATAAAGTAAAAAACAACCATAGTTTCAGGTGCATCTACTCTGAATAATACCACAAAGAAATATCCATTTATATAAAAAAAACTAAATACTTACTAGATATTTGTTTTACAACAAATAATATCAATAATTTTGACGGAATAACTGCGATACTAAATTTAAAAAAAAAACAGCAACTAATTGTCCATTGAAACTGATACATCGATTTTAAAGTTATTTTAATAATTAAGTAGATTAAAAGCCACATCTGCGTATATATTCACCCTAAATGGACAAATAGTCGATTGTAAAAAAATATAAAAACATGTCATGTATAAAGTAAATTAAAACTTTTCAAGTTTCGAACGTTTAGCTCAACAAAGGTTCTTTTAGAAATATCTACTCTGCAAAACTGTAATAAAACTATATTTTGTAGGCCAGTATATACGATTTTGAATTACATCTTTCGTCTCAGAAAATAGAAAGGGGCAGAGCTAGAGATGGAACTCTCAAGGTACGGTATTTTCCACCAAAGAACGTACGACAGCAAAACTCATACATATAGTATGACAAAATAAAAGCAACGAGGCAACCCCTCGAACAAACGTGAAAAAGGATGAGGACCCGTCAAAATGACGGGGAGTGATAGAATGTTTTGTTTCGTACCCACCCATTTGCCATGAAGTCCGGAGGTAGTTTGTTAAAGGGACGGGCTTTGATAGGTTAATTGTCATTGATTGAATAAGGTGCTAGTTTAAAAAAGAAAACGCAAACGCAAGATGCATACCAGTGGCGGCTCCTCGAAGGACAATTCATCCAGCAAATAGCACCAGAAATATTTTGTTGTTTATTCTTCATTTTATTTCCCGTTTATCTAAAAATTTTTGGCAAGAGAAACTCTATACCTCCGCGCCGGTTTTTGATGGGCAACAATTGATTTTGTCACTGAAGTAGCTGCAGGTACGATAGCTGCGCAAAGGTTAAACTAATTGGCTGTAGAGTATATTTTTATGTCCAATGTCCAGCCTCCTCTCTTAAATAGTTCACGAGCCGCCACTGATGCACACTAATTTTTGTAATCCCATGCACATTAGATATGCACAAATATGATGTTGACCAAATATTGGGATGTTGAATTTTAGTTCAGTCTACAAGTTGAAAACCGTGAAAAATAGAGATAAAGCTCCTAAAAATATGAGCAATAGCTCATTGGATTCGGAATGACCTCTAGAAAAATGTGTTTCGAAGATTTTACTGCACGTAAAAAATTGCAATTGTTATTAACAAAATAAGATAAAAAAAAGAGGTATTTAGGTTTTTGTTAATAACTCCGTAAACTATTAATATTTACGATAGTTGAAAAAAAAGGTCCTTAAAGAGGAGGAAATTTTCGAAAAAAAGTTCCAGCTCCCGGAACTCTACCTCTATTATTAATAGTTTCAATTTAACGATGAAAATAAGGCTTTTTTACATCAGTTGTTAAGAAATTGCTTATAAACAAGTAGACAAGTTTAATATTAAAAGAAATTTTATTTTACCATTATGTTGTCTTGGAAAAATAATGATTTTTAAAAAATATTTTTTTTCTTAAATACATTTTTTTATTGTTTATAACCGTTTTTTTATATTTCGATTGTTTAAATAATTAGTTGAGGAATGATTTTCGCTTTAAAAATCATGATTGGCATTTCTTCATAGGTAAATGAAAAAAAAATTTCAACAATAATTTCATTGTTTGTAACAATTTGTTATAAACAAATTCTAACTACTGATAAATATTTTTTTTTCTTGGGCTAAAAAAAATAACAAAAACGGCAATATATATCAAAATACTATCAAAATTTTTTTTTCTATTTTGATACCGTGTAATATTTAAAAGCGTTATAAAAAATAGAAAAAAAAATTTTTAGTATTTTGATATATTGCGGTTATTGATATTTTTTTAGCTTAAGAAAAAAAATATATAACGGTAGTTAGAATTTGTTTATAACAAATTGTTAAGTTAACAAACAATGAAATTATTGATAAAAATTTTTTTTTCCTTTTACCTATGAAGAAATGCCAATTATGATTTTTCAAGAGAAAATCATTCCTCAACTAATTATTTAAACAATCGAAATATAAAAAAACGGCTATAAACAATAAAAAAATTTCTTCAAGAAAAAAAATATTTTTTAAAAATCATTATTATTCCAAGACAACATAATGGTAAAAAAAAATTTCTTTAAATATTAAACTTGTCTATTTGTTTATAAACAATTTCTTAACAAATGACGTAAAGAAATTTTTTCCAATGATGCCATTGTTGGATACGAAAACAGTAATAATATGACATTTGTTAGAAAAATTTTTTTCAATAACTTAGACTTCATTTTTTGTTAACTTTAAAAAATTATTAAAAACAAAATAATAAACTTTTATCGCGGGATCTTGTTAAGTATATATATATATATATACAGGGTGATTCATTAGTGCGATAAAGTCCAATATCTTGTAAACAGTTGAAGATATTCGAATGAAATTTTGACTGATTGTAGCCAGCCTAGAGGCTCATATTTTAAAATTAGTGGCAATAGTACAGCGTGTTCCAGAAAGTCGTGCCAGATCAAAGTTATATTTTTTTAAATGGGACACCCTGTACTTTACTCCAAATTTGAATTCTGCTTGACTTCGCTATTACAATGATATAATATTGTAATGGGTTATACAGCGTATTAAAAAAGTTCTGACCAATTGTTCTTGTAAATCGTAATGACTTCAACGCCCTGTATACTTTAAACTGCACAATTTAAAATTAATCTTTTATAGCCATACGTATATGATAGTCGTCTAGTACTATTATTCAATCGAATTGATTCGATATCTAAGAAACCGTATACAGGGCGAGCCCAAACTCGAATACATTGGTTTCACAATTTTTTCAAATGGATCACCCTGTATTTTATATCGGTAAATGGAAGTTACTTTACTATACTTCAAAATTTATTGAGTATTCCCTATACCCAAACTGAATGGTTTTTGTGATATTTCTATTTTATGGTTAAAAAAAGCCAACAATAATAAATTTACTCATACTTATTTTATTAACAGCTATACTAAAATTTCGAAAAAATCAACAACAAAGTTATAAAAGATTCTTAAAGTGACCACCCTCTAAATTTATACAGGCTTGGAGACGGTCTTTGCACATTAACATTTTGAATCGCCTGCCTTATTCTAGTTTTCATATCGACTGGTGTAGTAGCAGATAATTGGTTCACCTGTTCTTTAATAAAATCCCAATGGAAAAGATCTGCTTCATTCAACTCTGGTGATCTTGGTGCCCAAAGAACTGGTCCTGCTCGTCCTATTCACCTTTTTGGAAACATATCATTCAATTGTCCCTGAATGAGCGCGTTATGGTGAGCAGTACCTCGGTCATGAAAATACCAAATTTGTTGACGTGTACGGAGGGGAATGGCTTCAAGCAGAAATGGTAAATGATTTTCCAGGAAATATTAATAAACTTCTCTATTTACCTTATTTACCTCGTCACCAAATAACGTATGGGGTTCGTATGGTGATTCTCAATAACTGCTAGTAAAACATTCATTGTAGCTTCTTCTGTAATGACAGTTTTAGTTCTTTGTTCCTTCTCATACATCACCGATCCAGTGTGATTGAATCTTTCTAATAACCTTTCAAAAGCAATTTTATTTGGTTGTCGGCGTTCTGGATGACTGAATTCTCATTACCAGTAGATAACTTTTTGTACTCTCGCCTATAATCCACAACATATCTATCAAGTTTTCTATTATTTTTTGGGAATCAACCGAAACGTCGAAATAAAAAATAGAAAACATTATTGTGGTTTGATTCCCAAAAAATTAGAGAAAACAGAATAAGTAATGCCACAAGGAACTTACAGAAAATATATCTATCAAGATTTCACGGGAGAAATTCATTTTATTTGGAAATGCTATGACAAATGTCATAAATTTAACAAACGAATTAGCACAACGTAAATGTTTGTTGATATTTCAGAGCCTATTTACTACCAACCTAATTACTAAGAACGCTAATGATGATATGGTTCTAATTTGACTATTTAGAAGAGCTACCTAAGAAACCTGATCCTTCTGCATGTGTGGTGGTACTGTTATCGAAATTTTAAAACCTTTTTTTGAGTTAACACACTTTCCTGACATGTTAATTGTTGTGAATACATTTTATTATCTGCTTTTCATTTATTTTTTTTATTGGAAATACAATTTTTAATAAGAAAATAGAAATATCACAAAAACTATTCAGTTTGGATATAGGGAATACTCAATAAATTTTGAAGTATAGTAAGGTTTCTTCCATTTACCGATATAAAATACAGGGTGATCCATTTAAAAAAATTGTGAAACCAATGTATTCGAGTTTGGGCTCGCCCTGTATACGGTTTCTTAGATATCGAATCAATTCGATTGAATAATAGTACTAGACGACTATCATAGACGTATGGCTATAAAAGATTAATTTTAAATTGTGCAGTTTAAAGTATACAGAGCGTTGAAGTCATTACGATTTACAAGAACAATTGGTCAGAACTTTTTAAATACGCTGTATAACCCATTACAATATTATATCATTGTAATAGCGAAGTCAAGCAGAATTCAAATTTGAAGTGAAATACAGGGTGTCCCATTTAAAAAAATATAACTTTGATCTGGCACGACTTTCTGGAACACGCTGTACTATTGCCACTAATTTTAAAATATGAGCCTCTAGGCTGGCTACAATCAGTCAAAATTTCATTTAAATATCTTCAACCATTTACAAGATATTGGACTTTATCGCACTAATGAATCACCCTGTATATATATATAAGCCAAATATTTTTAGATTTATTATTTAAACTTTTATGTCGTCATTTATGAAAACGGAGATAGGAAATAACAATTGCATAACTTTTTGAAAAATTAATTTAAAATATTTTTTCCAACGGGCATATATTCTTTCAAGTAAATGGATGATACCATAATTTATTTAAATTTTTAAATCCATATTTGTTACTATAAAAAAATAATTTTCTGTGGTACGCCGTCTTTAACGAAAGAGCACCCATGCCGTAATTGCTGCGCGGAGCCTTATCTTCAGCGTTAAATTAAAACTATTAATAATAGAGGTAGAGTTCCGGGAGCTGGAACTTTTTTTTTCGTAAATTTCCTCCTCTTTAAGGACCTTTTTTCCAAATATCTTAAATATTGATAGTTTACGAGTTATTAACAAACCTAAATACCTATTTTTTTCATCTTATTTTGTTGCAATTTTTTACGTGCAGTAAAATCCTCGAAACACATTTTTCTAGAGGTCATTCCGAATCCAATGAGCTATTGCTCATATTTTTAGGAGCTTTATCTCCATTTTTCACAGCTTCCAACTTGTAGACTGGACTATTCTCATTTGATTGAAACTTGGTAACTTAACGAAAAATCTGTATATTCATGGATATCTTTAAAGTGGAGTTCCTGCCATATCTAACGATAAAACTGAAGCAGAATAGAAGGTACTGGATCATTCATGAGGAAGAAATAAACCATGAGACTTATTAGAGATAATGTAAATTGTAAAATACTGGCCTAAGCGCAATGAATTGAGAGATCAGACTTAATTTTGTGGCACTTATTGTCATCGGCTGTGAAACAGTGAAAGGGAGTCGTTATATACTAAAATAGCTTGAAATAGCTACCATAAGTTCATTGGAAACAAATAAAATTTTTCAAATATCAACATCATAAAATTGATAGACACTTTATTTATCAATAAGTATATTAATTATGGAATGTGGTTAGACATAATTTTTATAGCATACTCTAAATTCATTTGTTGAACACATTATTTGTTGTTACTTTTTTGAGATTCGTAAAATTATTTAAAGCACCTTATATATGCAATATTATGCACGTATTTTATTTTTAAAATGATCAGCAAAGCATCTTTAGCTGGGTAGACAAGTAGTGTTTAAAAATTAATTACTTTCAATAAGTTAAAAATATTTATTATGACCTTCTCGTCGAAGGACTTTTTTTTCAACATATTGTAATTAAACGCTTGGTCTATTTTAAAAACACACATTAAAAATATTGTAATTAAATAAGTTACCATACTAGAATTAATTATAGTGTTTGACACAAGTAATAAAAACAATTACCTATACCTGCCCAAATCAAAATATACACAATCATTAAATATCAAAAATAAAAATAAATTATGAAAAATCTCAAATGTGAAAGTTACGTAGAAAAGCAGATGCTTCAAGGTCGAAAATGTACTTATAGACCAGTTCTCGGATATTTTACATGTTAAAGCATCATATTATTATGTATATTGAAAGCTAATTCTAAAACACCATATTTTCCATTGATTTTTTTATACAATGACGATTTAGTTTAATGTATTTGCATCACCACTGAACTGATCTATTTCTACACATTAACTTGTGCTAATCGTACCGGAATAAAAAATATTTAAAGTGTACACTATATATAAAAATACTACTACACTTTACTGTGTAGTTTGTTGCTGAATTTCAATTTTTTCCACTGTCATATCGGGATTCATAGCTGTCGCTTCTTGTATGGCTTCCGCTAAAGCCTTATCGTGATCTATTGGATCGCCATCGGATTGAATCGTTATCTTTTGTTCCACTCTAGTTTCTACGACTCCATCTCTTTCTGTTTTATACTATAAATATACAAAACAGTATAAGTATACAACTTTGCACAATATTATTTTTTAGTTAAGATGCAATATATGATTTAAACAAAAATTCCTCAATTATAGTTCATTTACGATAAGTTTGCAATAACAAAACAATGTACAACGATGTACTACAATCCGATCGTATATGGTTGACGGCCGTTCTTATTTGCACAAAAATATATATACTTACAGTAATTGTTTCTACAGTTCTAGTTTTAGAACTAATCGTTTGCGAGCTTATTATTTCACCAGTTGCACTGTACGTTCCGTCGTCTGAAGTCAGATTAACTTTACGAGCTTCTGTGGCTACCACAGGTACGTTTGTTGTAGAATGAATAATCGTTGGATCACCTCGATAGACGATACTTTCGGTTTGTACTATTCCTTCGGGGATGTTATCCTGAAAATTCATATTCAAACATAAAAAAAATAATGTATCAAAAAAACTTTTGTTTGTTGTAGTTTGATTAATAAGATGTCAGAGTATTTACTTTGGCTGATTATTAAATATGTAAATATTATACAGGGTGTTCAAGAAATTTGAAAAAAAAATGATTGATTTAAATGTGAGGACAAAAGTTGCAGTTTTCCTGGCTGTAATCTTAAATTGGACCTTGAGTTTGAAGGTTACTGCAAGACCAAATCCATTTTTCAAATGGGAGCCCTGAATTGCAAAGAGCACATTTTTTTACAGTCGGATATGAGCTTAACTTGTGCTCAAAGACAAGGTCATATAGCAAACCGGTCTACTATATTCAGTGCGGATACTATCAAACTACTACGAAAAGAGAATTTTTAATTTTTTTAAAAATTTTCAATTTTTGGAAAAAATTTGAATTTTCAAAAAAAATTTCGATTTATAAAATTTTGAATTTCCGAAAAAATTTTGAATTTTTGAAAAAATTCTCAAATTTTGAGATCATTTCTGCTATTTGTCAAATTTTTTTCAATTCTTGGAAATCAAATGTTAAATTCAATGAAAATAAAAAAAAATCGAAATCTTGCAAAATTCAGTCGATGGAATAATTATTATCGAGGAATTCTTGTTTTACCTTGCCCCACCCATCCCAACTTATCTTTCATCAAGCAGTAGCAATGGCCCTCCTCCCATCCTAACTTATCTTACAATCAAGCAATAGCAAAATTTTTTAAAATTTGTATCATCAGAACAAATACTCTTATTCCTCCAATCTACCAAAAAGTAAAATAAATGACTAGAAATTATTTTTTACTTGACCAAAATGAGCTGTAAAATACTCATTTTCAACCCATTGAAAATAAAAGAAAAAATGAGTAATGAAACAAAATCACATTAATTATTTAGACAAAAAATTGTAATGAAAAATTTTTCATTACTCATTAAGAATTTAAAATGTACTAAAAATACATTGTTCATTAAAAAAAATTTAATGGAATCAATTTAATTTATTACCCATTATGAGAAAAATTAGCAATGAATTATCATCGCATTGGAAAAAAAATGCATTATTTGCAACCCTGTTTGAGTGGCCCACTCTATAATCAATGATACGTTCAATACACAGAATAAATAATAATCATAAGACAATAATAATAACTTAATATTAACTCTAATACAAGCCAGGATGCCAAAATAGAATCTTCAACAAAATGATAAACATGCAAGGCTGAATTTAAATTCACACACTCAATATAGTCATGCGTACTTACAGTTTTTTCAAAAGTATTTTATAATAATATTTAACAAACCTGATCTTTTTAAAAAACAAATATTTATGCATGCGTTGAAGAACTTCCTACACAGAGATTAAATAGCAATTTTCTTTTATTAATTGGTTAATAACAGTTTAAATAAAAAAAATTTCACGGTTGCTCAAATATTGATGATCATTTTATTTGTTGTATTAAATAAGATTTTAGCAGCATCGGAAGTTTGTCGATATTTTTATAAAAATACTGTACCTTGTAAATTGGACTGTTGTAATATGGATGATTTGGATCATCAGGTGGATCGATGGGGGTGCCTGAGTCACCTGAACTAGTCGAACTTATGCTGTCTCGTCTACCCAGCTATATAATATAAGCCATGCGTTGTTAGAAAATGAAAAAATAAAATGTTGGTTAAATCAATTAGACGTTGCTTGACGTGTTCATGGATGTTTTTATCATACGTGCTGATAAGAGTGGAGAAGAGCAAGAGATTAAATAAGAAACCAGTGACTGAGTATGTATGAATGGAAAATTGAATTCACGTGTGATAATTTCGAAGTATTTGACAATGTAATATAAGATTATTGTTATAATGAACAGAATACACTGAAGTATTTTCCTTAATAAAGTGAAGCGAAAATCAAAAATATCCATAAATAATGCAAATAATATTATGTATACTTTGGCAAGTTTATCTGAAGCTGTGAAAGGAATACAGTCGAAAAAACATTCGATATTGCCACGTTCAATTATGAAAAAGCTAAAGTACTTAGTATGTAGAAAAGGGACTTTTTATCAACAATATGATTAAACGTTAATTCTTTAATGTGCTTGTTACCTTGGATTTTTTCTATCAACATTATTTTTTTAATTCATGAATATTAAAAGATGAGCACTTTTCCAAATTTGTTACGGGCTTCTTCAAGCTCTGGCAGCGTTGTACGAAAACCATAATTACCACACCTTCCGAATTACATAATTGGTGATTTTTATCGAAAGCTGACTTCTTATTGGCAAGCGCGTGCATGTGTTCTTCCCTCTCACTTCGTCAATTGACTGATATTGATTTATCCAGTGGCGTTGGCATTGTCAGTAACCTTTGTATGTGCATTTTTGGACATAGAAGGAGCTTTTGACAATACTCCACATGGGGCTGTCAAAAGAGCATTGAACAGAAGAGGTGTAGACAGCACAACATCCAAATGGATGTCGGAACTGCTCACAAGAGTAGCAGAGACGAGGACGAGCAAAGACATTGTCTCCATCTGCACTACCAGAGGATGCCCACAGGGAGGAGTAACATCCCCATTAATGTGGAGTCTGACGGATCTCGGAATATCCTGCCAAGGATATGCCGACGATATTGTCATAACAGCCAGGGGGAAATTCGAAATCACCCTTTGTGATATTGTACAAAAGGGTCTGAGCTATACAAATAGCTAGTGTAGGCAAGTGGGACTTAGCATCAACACCAATAAAACCATCCTGATAGCCTTCACTAAGAAAAGAAAACTCAACCTCAAAAGCATAAAACTTGATGGGAACGAGATTGAATGGAGACAAGAAATCAAGTATCTAGGTTTGACTCTAGACAGTAAACTCCTGTGGAACAAACACGAAAAGGAGATTACATACAAGGCAAAAATGGCTTTAATGGTGTGCAGA
This sequence comes from Galerucella calmariensis, assembly GCA_910591675.1. Lineage (NCBI taxonomy): Eukaryota > Metazoa > Arthropoda > Insecta > Coleoptera > Chrysomelidae > Galerucella > Galerucella calmariensis. Next base: position 9,342 of record CAJUYG010001645.1, on the reverse strand, counting down.
AATCTGGCAGGGAGAAACTGGGGTTGTAACCCATAAATCCTAAGCTGGATGTACACTGCCATAGTGAGACCATATGGAGCCATTGCGTGGAGTAGTAGAACTAGCCTATTGACGAGAGAAAACCTCTCCAAAATTGAAAGACTACTCTGTATATGCATTACAGGAGCAATGAGAACATGCCCAACGGCCATGGAAGTGATTCTCAACCTCACCCCTCTATATATGGTGGTGGAAAGCGTTGCAGAAAGAACAAGATAAAGACTAATCATTAAAAAAAACCACCTCCTCACTTCTTAGAAATCAGACAACCTGGGACATGCCACAAGACGATATGATGAAAAAATATAACTTTTCAAAAAAAAATCGTTACGGAATTAAGCAACAAGAAAGAATGGGATCCAAATACCATTACCAGACTTGGAAAGAATGTCATTCAATGGTACACAGACGGCTCAAAAGCAATAGAAGGAACTGGGATAGGAACCAAATACTCTGAAAGCTTGGGAAAACTCCAAGTATCTTTCAAGCGGAAATCCACGCCATAAGAAAGTGCGCCCAGTTCAATATTGATAAAGGATACAGAGGACAAAGGATTATTATAATATCGGATAGTCAAGCAGCCATTAAGGCACTGAGCTCTTGTGTAATCAGTTCCAAAATGGTGTGGGAATGCCTAGACAAACTCAATGAACTAGGCGAGAACAATATAGTCACCTTACTATGGATTCCAGGACACACTGGAATAGAAGGAAATGAAATAGCAGATTAACTAGCAAAGAGGGGGACTGAAATACCTTTCTGGGGGCATGAGCCCTTTTGCGGAATCAGCCCCAATGTAATATCGGAAGAAATAAGTAAAGCCGAGAAAAATAGAAGATCTGACCATTGGAAAGATCTAGTAGTGCTTATAAAATCAAAAAATCTTCTGGGTGACTACAACCTGTTGAGATCAAATGAATGCAAAGTCAAAGTAAAAAACTGCGCTAATAGTTTTAACAGGGATCCTAACGGGACATTGTCGCCTGATTGGGCACCTGAAAAAGTCAAAATAGTGGAGGAAGAAGAATGCAGATTTTATGGAATGGAAGAAGAAACCTCCATCCACATACTTTCCAACTGCACAGCACTTCAGAATCCTAGAGCACAGCACCTAGGAGATTACTGGATAGAAGAGGAACTAAGTTGAAGCAGACATCCTAAAATTCCTCCGGGAAATAGGACTAAAGGAACTACTAGTTTCTGAGACTCTCCTGAGAAACTGAGTAGAAGTAAGGGGGTACAATAGATCTTTTAGGTCTCAGTGAATGTCACCCCAAAATACATACATACAACCTTTGTATTTTCAATTTTACTTGGTAAAATAGGTACCGTACGCCATTTGTACGTATGCGCCCCTCTTACCGATGTCCCTTAGCTTCAAATAAACTTGCCAAACTGTACTTGCTATAGTTGCAGGATTTTACAAAAATAAGGGAAAGAAATGTTGTTTTTATGAATGTATGCTCATATTAAATTTAAAAAAAATGATCAAGAATTGTTTGAGTTTTCTGCAAGACGGTGTGAAAAATTATTAATTTCAATGAACCAGTACGAAACGGAGGATTAAATAGATGAATTGTCAATTTTGAAGGTGTATTGGTGGAATTTTCAACAGGTGGGAATATCGTACTGATTAAATTAAACCAAATTTTCGAAACAACGTCTCAATATTCCCGCAAGTATTAAAAACAAAATAATCAAATCGTTATAGAACAAAAAAAAACTTTTAAAATGTTTTTCGATCATCAATTTAAATTTGCAAAAAAAAAGTTATTAACCTGATCTCCACTAACAACCGTACTAGTCGTTTTAACTTCTTGCCTAACAGTTCTTTGTTCCTGTCGCGTTGCGCTTGACGTCATTGAATGAGCTACGGTTTTTTCTTCCAGTTGTTGAGTACGAGCGTTCGTACCCAAATCTTCGTGAGTAGTCGCTGTTCTTGTTGTAACAGCGCGAGCAGTTACAAATGGCGATTTACCATCATCCGTTGGTGCATCCGCCTTAATTTCGATCGAAAAATAAAAAAAAATGATACAGAAACAAAGGAAAATAAAAATAAACAAAAACAAATAAAAAAAAAGAAACGAATTGGTCAATGGTTGCATTGTTTTAATTAAATAAAATGCTATTTTTTGCATATTTCAATAGCCGTTCCACAAATATACAGGATGTTTCTGGAGTTCACACATAAAACTCACATTTCTCTTACTGTTAAATAGGCATGATGACAGTCGCTAAGAATAACTGAAAAAATCATTTGAAATAATTGTATAGAATACAAATATTCTAAAGCAATCATTTATTTTTACGTTACAACTGTGATTATACAGTGTGGAAACCACTTATGGAATAAAATTCTTTATGTCATTATTTTAGAAAATTATAAAATATGCCGAGACTCGTCAACTTTTGAATTGAGTTTTGCGTTATGTAAACATAAATGTAAATGTACAGGTGATTCACGCAAGTATGCCATAGTCGGTGTTGTTTTTTTAATGAAAAACCCTGTATATTTGCATATTTTTGAAATCCTGTTAATGAACCGATTCCAACAAACTAAATAATGTATTCTTTTTTTAATTTCTTGGGAAATAATATACCACAAGGAACATACAGAAGATAAATAATATATGGTCAATCATGAATTATACAAGATGAAATTTTTATTTTTACAGTTATTAAACACATACATAAAATACCTGATGTATTTGATTTTAATACATTCAAATAAATGCTCAAAATGTTCTCCACCTAGTTGTTGGCAATAGCACAGTCTCCTATAGAACTCCTCCTTAAGTTTGTTTTAAAGTTTGAGGTAAAATATTCTGTATTTCTGTAGTTATCCTGTCTTTGAGGTCTACAATGCTAGTTGGTTGTGTTGCATATACTTTGTTCTTGGGATAACCCCACAGAAAAAAATCTAACGGCGTAAGGTCTGGCGATCTAGCTGGCCACTCAATAGTACCTCTTCGTTCAATCCATTTATTGGGGAAGATTTCATCTAAATTAAATTAAAGCATAATGGGGTGTTGCCCCGTCTTGCTGGAACGAAACATTTTCATTCGGTAAGCTAGGATCTATTGCGTTGGGATATAAGTTTGACAACGCAGGAATAACTTCATTTCTACTTCATGTATCTCACGCATCCAATAAGGATTCTCTACTGACCAATATCTACAGTTCTGTCGGTTTACCTCTCCATTCAATGTGAATGTTGATTCGTCAGAAAAAAGAATGGTACCAAGAGCTATCTCATTTCTGTTCAGCTTATTCATCAATCTTTCGCAGAAATCCATTCTACGATCTGGATCGTCTTCTGTTAACTCATGCACAAAAGTTAATTTGTAGGGATGAAGTTTTTCTTTATGAAGACATCTTAGAACAGTTGTATGACTAACATTATTTTCACGGGCAATTTGACGTGTACTTGAAGTTGAATTCTCTTTGACACTTAACAAAATATCCACTTTCACATCATCTTCAACGAAGTGTGGTTTTCTTTTCAATAGTTTGACATGTCCAAGTTCTCTGAATTGTGCATGAATTTTAGACACAGTACTTTGTGAAATATTAGGCAATTCGGGATAACTGTGTTTGCCACTTCAACTTGACTTCTGCAGTTATCCCCATACCCGATCATCATTAAAATCTCAATTCGGTGAGTTCCAGTTAAATATTTCATTGTTATGTCGACAAGGAAAGAGTGTTTGACAAAGATTTTTCTTTTTCAGTATAAACTGTCAACACATCAACAACTGACAGAATAGAAAACAATCCACATTATTTACCGATTTTGTCTAATTATTGGCGTTTTTAGGCAATTTTTAGGTATTTATGATAAAATTCATGGGCGTAGCAGGTTTTGTTAAATTTACAAATACGTCTAATAATTAGATAGTTTAGATTTTTGATAAATCCATATTTAGCTAATTTAAAAAAGTACCAATATTCCAAGTGTAATAAATTATTAATTTTAAAATTTTACCCTGTATAATTTATAATTGACCACACATTATTTAGTTTGTTGGAATCGGTTCATTAAGATGATTTCGAAAATATGCAAATATACAGGGTGTTTCATTAAAAAAAAAAACAACACCGAGTATGGCATACTTGCGTGAATCACCCTGTACATTTAAATATATGTTTACATAACGCACAACTCAATTCAAAAGTTGATGTCTCTCGGCTATTTTATAATTTTCTAAAATAATGACATAAAGAATTTTATTCCATAAGTGGTTTCCACACTGTATATTCGATTATGATTATTGTTTTAATTCATGGCGCAGTTTTAAAGATTTGGTGGAAACTTCCAAAAAAACTAGATCCGGTACTAGAAATTGTTATTGTCCCCGAGTCTACACTACAATTTGGTAAGAAATTCAGAAAATAATATAATGGCAACATCGCGGCCATACCGAGTTAAAGGTCCAAGGTCATTGAAGACGGAGCTGAAAATCGTTTGATGTTTTACCAGGATTCGTATCTGTTCTCTTTATAATGTGATAATATGACAATCCGCCATCTTATAGTTTGATTCAAAAAGTACATAGAGTATTGGAATACAATAATCCTGTAAAAACCACATGTTTATCGGATATTACAGAGTTGTACTCAAAATTGACGAAATATTTTACAATATAATAGCTTTTGGTAGGTACTATTGAAAAATGCCACAATTTTTAAGAAAACTTTTGCTGGATCATTCTAATATAAAAGTATGTGCTATAAAATATTGTACTATGATATAAAATAGTTTTCTTACCCACTAAACAGTTACTATTAAATTGTAAAATATTTTGTAAAGTTCGAGTACAAATCTGTAATATCCGATAAACATCGTGTTGTTCAAGGATTATTGCATTTCAATACTCTATGTACTTTTAAAAACAAACTATAGCTAAAACACCGATCACAAACGGCAACCTTTTGTATATCGCTTTGTATATGATATTTACTCGCTATAGAATTCAAGACTATCACACAAAATAATTCAAATTAGTGATACATTTTTTTTATTTGTAAACAGTGAAATATTTACCGATGTGTGATATTATAGAGACGCCATCACTATTCAAACTTTTTGGTACGAAATTTGAATTGTATTTTAAACACAAAAATCTTTACTTTAAAACCCTCATTTTTTCCAAAAACTTTTTTTTGGATAAAGCTTATGCGTACAAACATTGTGGAGCAATTTTCAAAGTTAGTCATCATTCCTATTATTCGTAAATTAAAACGACACACTTTCACAAATTTTAATAATTTGAAATTACTGATTTTTATATAAAAAATATTATATGAAAAATTAATCCCACAGCTACAAACCGTATGAAACAACCAGGAATATCTTTTCGTCGGTTTTTAATTGGGATGTAAGAGTAGTAAAAAGCAGTCATTTTTCCGTTAACCATAAATTAATTCCTAACTTTATAGTCTCACAGTTCAATAACTCAATCCATTCAATAAATGCTATACGCCATTTAATGTTCTCAATAATTTATATTACATAAAAATGAACAAATCTTGTTTAATCCCTTTATAATTTTTTTATAATTCATCTCTAAAAGCAGCACAACATAAATACGCTTTATTTTAAAACAAAATTAATTTTCGTGTCCAACTAAATAAAATGTAAACTTGATGTTTCATCCCATAATTTTTATTGTGTGACATTACAATATGAATGTCACAAGAGATTTTGATGACTGATATAAGAATAATTATAATAAATACAACCATGTTAAAGCAATGCATGATGTACCTCGAAAATTTATTTTATCTAATTCCATTATCAAATGTGACACTTTAAGTAACTCCTTGACGTTAGGTAACGTCACATTTTTCATAACCTTCATATATCAGTTATGAAAAGTAGTTATGTAAAAATTTTACGTAACTGTTTAAGTTTCAAATAATAATTTATTTTATTTATATCAGGTACTGTCAAAACTGACAATTATTTCATTATTTAAACTGACAATTACCCCATAGTTTTAATTCAATAGTATTTTAAGATTTATAAACATTGAAAACAACATTATTAAGGAAACAGTTATTTAAAGTAAGTCAATTTTCTGGGTGAATACTTCATAGTTACAATACTTTCAACACCTTTTGAATCCACTTTCAATATTACCATTGTAATTGAAGATTTTATGAAATATTATAAAAGCGCGGAATTAGATAAAACATTGTACGTAAACACGTTATGAAGAGAGCTACATTGTTCAACTCGCGTAATTTGCAGAACTCGCTAGCGCTCGTTTTGGCAAATATCACGCTTGTTGAACAATATCGCTCTTTTCATAACTAGTTACGTAAATAACTATTGTAATTCTTATTCAATTTAATTATGATCATTTTGATTTAAATTTTCAAATATTTCAAAAAAATCTGAAGGAAGTCATATTTATATTTAATTTTCAGTGGAAGGTGAATACATGTATTCCAAGTTGTTTCACTTAATCTGTAAAAGCTCACTTTGTATATATCAATACAAAAATTTCAATAGTAATGTATTATAACTTGTTCATATTTTAACCTCAAAAAAGAATTTAAAAAGTCCGAAAGTTTTATTTCTTTAGCGACGTCCACAATATTACTATTTTATAGTTGTTTCCTAACTAGCTGTCAAGACTAACCATTGCTTCTTTATATGAGGTCTGTAAATTAAGTAATAAAACTGGCAACGTTGCGTTGAATCAGGCAACAATAGAGGCGCTGGGCTTGGAGGTACGATAGATGAACATGTGATCCACCTACAGTTCGAGTTTGATCACGCTCTAGTTATTTGGTTGTCCTTAGCAATTGTTTTTGTGAAACAGTTTTTATTATAGTATTCTAAAAATGAGAGACATTAATTTGGAGCAACGGTGTGCTATCAGGTTTTGCTTCAGACTTTGGCACAGTGTAACGGAAACTCTTGCTAAACTTCAACAAGCCTACGAAGATAGTCAAGAGCCCAGGTTTTTCAGTGGTTTAAGGCATTTTCAGAAGGAAAAGTGTCGATTGAAGATGAACCACGAATTCCACAAAATTCGGGATCTGGAGCGTTCAGATCGTCGGTTGAGTCAGAAGATCGGGGTAGCGTTAAATTTGACTCACACCACCGTTCATTAGATTTTGACCGACGTATTGGAGATGAGGAAAATCTGCGCAAAAACCTTTCGCAAGATCAAAAGGACATCAGGAAGGAAAGGTGCCTCGATTTTTTGCATTCGATTGAAAATAACCCACATTTTCTGGGACGTGACATTACTGGTGACGAGTCAGAGCACGCCAGAGCACGGAGTGGCACACTTTAATCTCTCAAAGGCACAAGAAAGCAGGGATAGGAAAGTCGAAGATCAAATGCGTGCTGATTTGTTTTTTCGATATCCACGGAATCGTTCACAAACAGTTTCTACTTCAAGGTAAAACGGTCAATCAACACTTTCTCCGGGAGGTTTTTAAATAACTTGGAGGACAATTCGTGTGAGACCAAACATCAAGAATAACTGGCTGTTGCATTGCGATAATGCTCCTTGCCACACAGCAATTTCAGCGAACTAGTTTTTGACGAGTAAAAACGCTACTCAGCCGCCGTATTCGCCTGACTTCAGACCTAGTGATGTTTTCCTCTTCCCGAAGTTGGAAAATTACCTCAAAGGAACTCATTTTGGGACAGTTGAAAATATTTAAACGGCTGAGGGCTATTTTAGTATCGCAGTTCCAACACTGCTATGAGGAGTAGGAGAACCTTCTCCAGCACTGTGTGGCATCAGAAGAAAATTTTTTTCATGGTGACAATATAGAATTGTAATTCTATTTGAATAAAACAATTTTAAAAATCAGTCTTATCAATTAATTTACAGACCTCGTTTAAGTTCTGGAGCAATCTGCATTAACGATTTAAAAAAAGCAACCAAAAATTTAAATATTAAAAAAAGAAAAACTAACAGAAAATATAATAGTTAACAATGCTAACATTAACAACTGAAAAAGAAAAAAAGGAAATTTCAGTATTAACTGAAATTGTTGATTGTTGGTAACACAATTCGTTCTTTCCCTGTTGATTTTTGGTAACATAATTCGTTCTTTCTCTAATGTAAGCTGAGAATATTTTGAAATTTCACTTCAATATTGACTGCATAAAATGATGGGATGATTCGAGGTTTCTTTTGGAGCGTCAAGAAAATTTAGATGAGAATGAATAATTATGAAAACTGTTCGGAATTCATATTCCTTAAAAAATTATAATAATTCCTTTCACGCCGTCATTCACTTGATCGTGAGAGTGAGCGAAGTCATCGGCATGACGAGATGCTAAAAAACCATCCTTTATGTCGATCCAACGTTGCCAAATGAGTGACTGTCGTTCCTGTTGAATTAATTTTAGCGGGACTTTTGAAAATAAGAATATGTTTAATTATTGAGAGCCAAGCAGGGTTGGTAATGTAACAGGAAATATAATAAAAACCGTAGTTAATATAGACAAAGGCTATGAAGTTAACGTAAACAACTATACTGGTTTTCATTTAAATGTTATGAATAAATTCGGGGGGTGAATTCTGTTCTTCCCAATATATTATGTTGCGTCTAGTTTTCTCTCGTTACTTATTTGATTTATAAGCACGTGTAAATATTTTTTTGAGAAAGGGGAAGAGAAAATTATTGAGATTTATCGCTTCCCACAGATCAAAGTGTAACTATGTATAAAAATATCAGAAAATAAGAAATAGAAAACTAAAAAAAACACTCCAGAAGCAAGGAATAGCTATTTGTGTATTAAGAGCGGAAAGTGATACTTTGCCGCTTGAGGCAGAGAGTTGCCAAAGGCAATCTGCCGAAAGCGGCAACGCACTTTCTTGAAAATTCACTGTCACTATCCATTTTTCAAATAGCTATTTATGAACAGGCAACTTTTTTATAAACTAAAAATGAAATAATGACGTTTCATTAATTCCATAGTCTACTATTTTCACAAAATAGTAGGTAGGTACTTAAATATGCAATCACTGTTGCATCTAGGTGTATAATGCATTGCCTACCTTCTGACTGTTATATTTCTACTACGTAAACTTGTCTGTATAAATCAAAACTATGAAAATAGGAATCTGCAAAAACGATCAAGAAAATTGTCAATCTTAACAACGTTATATTTGTAATAAGTTGTAAATATTAATTTTTATCTTGAACTAAGAAATAAATTCTTCACTGTAGTATTGAATCAAAATAATATCAATGTATGAGGTTTAAATTATTTTATAATTTCAATAAAATTAAACATATAAAATATATAGGGTTGTCCAAAAAAAA
>CAJUYG010001644.1:34221-58441 GCA_910591675.1 Galerucella calmariensis | reverse complement strand
AATATATAAATGTCACTATCGAAAACGACGTAAAACTGGTAACGTTAAAGGTGGGAACAAAATATTCTGAAATAACAGTTATTAAAATGGTAATGAAGTTGAAGGTGGGAACAAAATGTTCTGGAATAACAGTTATTTTTGGAACTTTAGTTCTTTACGTCAGGTTAGGTTTGAGCGACCGGGGGTCGCGACGCAAAAGATCTGACCGTTACGTTACGTTATGTTACGTTGCTTCGGTATGTGCCTTACTTGCGTGCGTGTGCTCTCTCCTGAGTTTTTCTCTCGTTTACGAAGCAGCGATTCATATATGCTTCGGCCGGGAATCGAACCCGGGCCGCCCGCGTGGAAGGCGATCATTCTACCACTATACCACCGAATCTATATTGAAATTCTATGCAAAGCTGGTATTCGCAGTGCTGGTGATCTACTTGAATTTGTTCGGATAAATTTTTACTATTATTGCCATAATTTTTTTTGCGCGATTGTTCTTTTTTGTTTATTTACAGCATCGGTTGTCTGGACGGTAGGTTGTGTTCACTGGTTTCTAAGTTTAACACGTCGGTAAGTGATTTACTTACCGTTCAGACGTCGAAAAGTAATAAATATTTCACCAAAATGCAAAATATCTTTTAAACTGATCGAGAAGTATAAATGTCACCTTTGACATTTCGTTCATTTCGAAGAAATTTAAATTATTTTATTCGGAATTTATTTCAATACGATCGCGCAAAAAATGGTATAAGCATCTCGAACGTTAAGGGTAATTACAACGTTTGCATGTAGATTCTTTTCGTAAAATTGGACAAAATGATATGAGGATTAAGGGTTCTAGCACATTTACTTTCCGAAATACAGGGTGTTGTATTTTTGAAAACTTGAATGTTTTAATTCGATAACTTTAAAATGGATGGATAAATTGATTTGACATTCGGCAGCTTTTTTTTAAATGTAAAAGGGCATATTTTGATAGAAATAGTAGTTTGTGCAACTAGTGTGGATATGATGGCCATATCGCACGAGCAATCGTTCAAGTGCGATATGGACAATCCACCTAACCTAACCTAACAGCATATTTTTTCTACGACCCACTTAAGAAAAAATCTAGAAAATAAAATTTCTATAAACTGTAATTTAACTTCACATTGAAAATTTAATAATTCAATTTTATGTTTCCACTAATTTTTTGTGGTAAACGTACAGTTCTTGAATGTCCAATTTGTATAATGCTACGGCTTCCCTTTTCAAATATACGATGCTGTTATAAGTAGATGTTGCCAGTCGAACTCCCTCATGAAGGGCACCGTACCATTATCTATAATAATGAATATTCTGCTAAATATTTCAAACGTCTACCTGTTGTCGTTTTTAATATCAAGCAGAATAATTATTTGAAAATAAAATTTACAATTAAAAAAAAAACTTCTTCACGGGGAATCGAACCCGGGTCTACCGCGTGAGAGTCTGGTTTGCTTACTACTCGACCACCGAGGAATATGCAAATTGTTCATCTATAACGTCAGATGTATAACATAATTTTATAAAATCTGAGGTCCCCTTAAATACCCATTTTATTCTGTTTTAAGTATTTGTTGTTAATTTGTAAGGATTATTTCATATATTATTTTGACATTTTCGCAATTCGTGCGTGAAGTTTCATCCAGAGTAATATAAATTCTTATATTAATATGTGTATTTATTGATTCAAAAAATGTTTGCTTAAAAGGAACTAAAGTTCCTACCGTGTGTCTCGCGACACGTTCTACCTTTTTTTTAGCTGGCGCAGAAAAAATAAATACAAATTTACATTTAATTATTACAAATTTTAAATTAGATTTTACGGTATAGGTTAGTAGCTTTCAGGAACTGTAAGACTTTTTTGATATCGGTAAAACTGGTAGAGGTGAGAACGAAATGTTCCAAAATAACAGTTATTTAAATGGAGTTTTTTTCTATTGCAGTTAAGCCTGGGAGTTGAGGATGGATTGCTACAAGCTTATAATCAAGATTTCGAATTGCAGTTTTCGCATCGAGTGATGTTGATGACGCAATTTTCACAATCCGATATGGATCCTTCTACTTTTCTTTATCTTCTCAAAGACGAACAAGAAAATTTACTCCATTGTTATCTTTACATCGCTAATAATGTTTCAGACGTAAGTAAATTACAAATATTAGAAAAATAATCACCCTTTATATTCATAAAATACGTATTATTCGCAATACACATGAGTTTCCGTCCGACACTCAAAAAATATGAATTTTTCAAAAAAAGTTTTCAGACAAAAGTATTCTAAAAATTTATACAGGGTGTTCTATTTAAAATAACAAAGTTACAGTCGACTTCCGGTAAAACCGAAAGTCTGCCGAAAATATTTTGGTTAAAAAGATCGCATTCAAAAACCGAAACGTAGAAATTTTCATGATTTTCCTATAAGTATTTTGCCATAAATAGATAGTTTTAACTCGTCGTGGGACACCCTGTATATTTCCAGAAGATTATTGATCTTTTTTATCATTGAAATATATGTGTAAAGGATTACACTTCATTGTTTATATACGATGATTATAATACACATAAATTATTATCTGAATATTGTGTTTAACATTTTGGATAGTGCTTAGTTGCCAGATGTGTTAAAAATAAGTAGATAAGTGGATTTTTATATTTTTGTTGGTACAGGAATTTAAATAAATAACTGGAAAGGTTGAATTAAACAATATGAAAAATAGATTGTGATTTAATTTTCCAAAATAATTAACATAAAAAAATATGAATTATATACAATATGTCCCCCATAAGTTTGAACGATATGGAAAACTTTTTAATTATTAATTTTAGGAAAAAAAAGTATTCTTCATAAAAAGTTCTGCTTTATTTAAAACCTAGAATACAGTCATCAAATATCAATTTTTTTTAGTCGTATACGAGGTTTTTCAAAAAATAATTAGTTTCACTCAAGAGAAAAGTACCTTTAAATTTGACAATATCGAAAAATGTTACTAAAAAAAGTTGATCAAAATTAAAAATTACGATTAAATATGTAATTACATGCATTTAAATTGTGTGTGTGTGTGTGATTAAGTCTTATTGGCACTGGTTTTCACAACCAACTGGCCAGTCAATTTGTTATAAGTTCTCTCCTGACAGAATTAGGGTTAGAAATTACATTGTATTTTAGATTATTATTTTCACAAAATGTACTATTCTTCCAAAAAAAAAAACAATCACTGGTACTCTAGATCTTTATAAACATTTTGATCTTTTAAAATCCCGTTAAATTTCTTCAGAAATCCATCTAAAATATCCCCAATTTCTTTAAAATCAACGTCCTTTCTCCTAAAATTAGCCAAAGGACTAGCCAAAATATGTATAACCCCATCTCTACATTCGTAATTTGGTCTTTCCACTTTGATAAATTTATTATGCCATTTTAAATAGTATTCTCCTTTTATTAAAAGTACCATTATTCTTAAAGCACCTACAGGAGTCGGTAGTTCTACATCTGTGTAGCTATTAGCCTTAGTTAGGGATAATAATTGTTCTATAGAGTAAGGAGCATGAGAAAGTACTAAGTGTCTTCCTAAAACAACAATTTATTCAACAGCCAGCTAAATTTCTTTAAAACACGTTGACCGCCGTAATGGCAATCATTTTTAACATTTCTGGGGCCGCATATATTCAATATAAGGTATAATATTATGTTAGATAGGGAGGCGAATAGGGGATTTTTCGGGAATACTTGAGCGTGGCAGTTGAAGATATGAGAGATACCTTAGACCTAATAGAACAACTTTGGAAAGTATTAGCTCTATATGTAGTGAGGCGCGTCTAGGATAGACGATTAGATTAGTAAAAAAAATCTATAGTCTGAAATACTCGAGCGCGTCAGATTAAGATATTGGGGGTTGATTTTAGTGTTCTAAGACTAATTTAACTAATCTGACGATAAGTCCTTGACGCCGCCAAGTTTTATAGGGTCGCGAACTTGTAAAAAAGAACGTTAATCCGGCATTCTCGAGCGCGATTTTTAATTTTTTTATTTTGAAGAATATAATCTAAAACTTACTAAAAATACAAAATCTGCCGGTTTCCGCATGACCGGAAGTGTGGAGGAGCCATTTCGTCTTCCGAAAAACGCGTTGCGGCATATAAGTCGCGAAAGATACATTTTACAAAAAAAAAGTTTAAATAAAAAAAAGGTAATTTCATTTTACTCAAAAAAGGTTTCTTTACATTTTTGTCCAAAGTTAATACTTTTGGACTTAAAGCATCAAGAAAACTCAAACTCCCGTTTTTTGAGTATATCTCGAAAACGGAGGGTGTTGAAAAAATTGTTAAGGAAAAACGATGATTAAATTATGTAACTTCCATTATATCTCAAATTTTTTTTTCCTAAAACTTCTCGACAATTTTCGTGGACTCGTAAAAAGTTACGCGTATCTGTATACAAAAGTATTATTAACATGTACAGTTCTATTTATTTATATTATTCAATAGCCTGTTGATCCTCAAATTGTTTTTTGGACGTACCGTAAGCAAAAGTGAAGTGAAGAATTGAAGCAAAAAAGAGGAATGTGCCATAAACATGTAATACAGACTGAGCGCTTCACAGAAATATGCCGACCAGAAACAAAAAAACCTTTTTCGGTCAGATTAAGAGAACCCACCAAGATTTTTGTCATATTAAGAAAATATGCTTTCAGGATACCGAGATAATCCTCCCCTATGAAAATCTGACGCGCTCGAGTATTTCAAAAAAACTTTTTTCTTACATTTTCAAAAATTTGTCGTAACTTATCGTCACGCCGAAATCGTCAGTTTTTTTAAAGGGAGCTTCCTTGGAGCCTACTTAACACTCCTTCCGAAAATCTGACGCGCTCAAGTAAATTTTTTTTCCGAATTTTTGACTACTTTATATGCCTACCCCCACCACGCAAACCGGCAGATTAGTATACCGTAGTTATCAGAGCCACTTGGGGCATACGTGGTATGAATATCTGACGCGCTCGAGAATGCCTAAGTTACTGTTTTTTTCAACATTTTTGAAAAACCGTACACGCCATACCCACCGCTAAAATGGTTTTTACCATACGAGCTTTTCCTTTCGAAATTACTTTATCTTTCGATTTTGATAGGACTCGACGGCGCTCGAGAATGTCGCCATTTAGCGACCTCGCCTCCCTAACTATGTATTTTAACCTTTGAGGCCAGGCCAATAATTTTTTTTCTTCAGTGGGCCGTATAATTTTATCCTTCATAAGATTTCTATTATATTACGATGCAAACCTGAGCAGCGCGGCCTCAAATGAAATACTACGTGCGAAGCATATGCGAGTGGCACGGCTCATATTGTTAAGGGCCATGCGAGTCACACGTGCATCACATGGCGGTCAACGTGTTAAAATATACCTCACCTAACGTTTCAATGTCTGTATCCAATCTTTCCAAATAATTATCTTCGGTTAACTTCCAAGCTCTATCACTAGGAACGAAATAAGTGAAACTAACATTTGGTCTGGAAAATATACTGTTGAATCCAGTTTTTTCGCCCATTTCGTAGAATACGTTCATATTAGGATCGAGGCTTATTTTTTCTAGAACTGGTAGATAAGGAAACGGTTTGAGTTTTCTCGAGTAGATACCCAGTGGTTGAGATATTAGGTGTACCACACCGTTTCTGACTGGGATGTTTGGTACCAACACCTAAATAAAAAAAGGACATCCTTATTCAAAAATTAAATAGACCAAGAGCTGGGTGGGTATACAGGGTGTCCCACGACGAGTTAAAACTATCTGTATATGGCAAAATACTTACCGGAAGTCGACTGTAACTTTGTTATTTTGAATGGAACACCCTGTATATTAATACATTTTTGAAATCTACGTAAAATTTTAGTATAGTTTTGTCTGGAAACTTTTTTCGAAAAATGCATACTTTTTGAGTTATTAATTTTTTTGTAAAAAATTTGACGGTTGCAGACCCTTACAAATTATTTTTTTACGAGGATACCCTTGAAGATATGAAAATGGTTTCTGTTCGGTTGCTTTTAGCAAGGTCAGACGTATTTGAATCTATGTTGGAAAATTTTTCATTTTATACAGGGTGTGTATAAAAAGTGTTCAAAGTTTAACTTCATAAATATCAAATTTCTTTATTTTTTTAAATAGAACCACCCGGTTTTTTTCATTTTAATGCTTTCAGGGGTAAATAATAAGGCAAATTCATGTATACCTTCCTATACCTAAACCTTACCGTTATCCAGATATTGAATGTTTTCTGTAAATTTTGAGAAATGCGGGTGTGGTCTAAATTTTATTGTATAAGGCAAGCTTAAAACTCTCCCAATACGAAATTACAGGTTAGTGAGTAGCGAGGCTAGATCATAACCCTATGCACTTACTTCCGAATAAAATTCTCCATCCCCAAGAGTCCCTCTCATGGTCCCTTTTACAAACAGCTTCTTTTGCTTCTCTTCAAAAGAAACCACAATGTATACAGTATCGTCGTTAGCCAAAGATTCGTAAGCAAACTTTTTAGGCGTAGGTCTCGTAAATAAAACGTAAAAGGGTACGATGTGTCCAAAAATAATATTCTTATTTATCATCTTGAATTTATAAGGATCGATTCCAGAATCTATCGGAACGAAAAAAGTGTGACCGGCGTTTTGTTTGTAGACGAACTGAACTTTAGTTTCTTGTACTTTCGTTAGAAAATTTACGACGGTTTTGCCAGCGCCTAAATTCCAATTTGATATCGAATTTAAAAAATCGTAAGCACTAGGCGATGACGTCGGGGATTGTATTACTGGATCCAATACCGAATCTATTACGTGTAGAACCTGAAATAAATTTATTTTTACAGGAACACTTAGTATATTACACATCTGGTCTATTTTTCTCAGTGCAGTTATAACACGTTCCCATCTCTAATTTTATGAATGGTTCCAACACATCGCCAGGGTTGCCAGCTTTATTTGAATGATTGTTGGAAATCAACTGTTGTTTTTCTAATTTGTGATACGTATGTATGATTTTACACAATATGAAAAGTAAGGTGGGGGTGTCTCCGTCATCTGTCACTCCCTTTTCTGTCATCCGATAGGAAACCGAGACAACCAGTGTGCCAATAAAGGAGATCAGTCTAGGGTCAGTGTGACCAACAAAAGTATTTTTTTCTGACAAGAATGACAGTTAAGGTCTACCCTACAAAACATGAGATTTTCCATGCTTTATTAAAATTATGAATACAACCCCGAAGCGTATTACTTGAAATTTAAAATGACTTTTTAGCTGAATACTCAACATATCGGTGGCCAATAATTCTAGGAACTTTTGGCAAGTAACCATTTCATTTCTGTTATTTTGTCACTGGTTATGTCAAATGTCAGTTATATTTATTTTTGTTGATATTCGTTTAATTGTGTATGTCCATTTTCGATTAGATTTTTGTAGCATTTCTAGTTGTATCTCTGTTTTTCTAATTACTTTTTTCACTGACATCTGACATAACTAGTGACAGATAACAGAAATGAAATGGTGACATGCCAAGAGTTCCTAGAATTATTGGCCACCGATATGTTGAGTATTCAGCTCAAAAGTCATCTTAAATTTCAAGATTCACGCTTCGGGGGTGTATTCATTATTTTAATAAAGCAATATACAGTGTGGAAACCACTTATGGAATAAAATTCTTCATGTCATTATTTTAGAAAATTATAAAAAATGCCGAGACACGTCAACTTTTAAATTGAGTTGTGCGTTATGTAACCATAAATTTAAATGTACAGGGTGATTCACGCAAGTGTGCCATAGTCGGTGTTTTTTTTTTAATGAAATACCCTGTATATTTGCATATTTTTGAAATCCTCTTAATGAACCGATTCCAACAAACTAAATAATGTATGGTCAATTATGAATTATACGGGGTGAAGTTTTTATTTTTACAGTTATTAAACACATACATAAAATACTTGATGTATTTGATTTTAATACATTAAAATAAATGCTCAAAATGTTATCCACCTAGTTGTTGGCAATAGCACAGTCTCCTATAGAACTCCTCCTTAACTTTGTTTAATGAGGTGAAATATTCCGTATTTCTGTAGTTATCCTGTCTTTGAGGTCTACAATGCTAGTTGGTAGTGTTGCATATACTTTGTTCTTGAGATAACCCCACAGAAAAATCTAACGGCGTAAGGTCTGGCGATCTAGCTGGCCACTCAATAGTACCTCTTCGTCCAATCCATTTATTGGGGAAGATTTCATCTAAATAAGTTGACGTGTCTCGGCATTTTTTATAATTTTCTAAAATAATGACAAAGAATTTTATTCCATAAGTGGTTTCCACACTGTAGATTTTGGCATTGATAAAAAACATGCAAAAATCTTATGTTTTAAATGGTAGACCTTAACTGTCATTCTTGTCAGAAAAACCACTTTTTGTTGGCCACACTGACCTTAGACTGAACTCCTCTATTTTTGAAAATCTAAAACCAACGTCTCTCGGAAATAACTACATATTTATCGATATGTCGCATAACCTGGCAACCCCGCAAACTTAGTAATGAAAATGTAGAGGTGGGAATGTCGTCGATAAAAAAACTGACCAGATCTTCATAATTTGTTATCACCTGTTGCTTTCCCATGTCTCCTGTTCTACTTCTAGCAGAATAATCTGACTTGTTTTGGATAATTTTAGCATTATTCACGTATATTTCTCCATCATACCGGGTTATCCATAAAGGAGGATTCTCTAATATAACCGTTGGCATTGAATTCGTCTTTTTGAGCATTTCCAATGTTTTTACTTCAAAACTCATGTGGTAAAAGGCAACGTCGGCATTGTAGCTTGCTAAAATAGGTTTTTATTAATAAACTACTTTACAGATTTAACATCTCACCTTCAAAATGTTTAAATGAAGAGTTGTCAGGTACGAAAACTGTTAGTTGTTCGTAGTGTAAGTTTAGTAGAGCCACCCTGTTGTTTTTTATGAGTTTTTTAAATTCGGAATATTCGTTTTCTTGTTGGATTGTTTGGTAAATTGTTTTATATCTGAAAGAATCGTAAAATAGAAGTTGCTTGAATAATATTATTGTCTTACCTTTGAGAATTGACATTTCCGCTAAAAACTATAAAAATCAGTAATATATAGAACATTTTCTGACAGATTATTGTTTATAAATTGCCATTATTTTGACGATAATTCGTTTGTAGATAGCGTTTCGTGTTTATCGGAATTTGGACAAGGTTATGACCGAGATGATGTATCGCACACAACACATAATTTTCATTCAAAATTAAATAAATTCATATTCCATAATAGAACATCAAAATATTTTATCTTATTAGTCCAGTGAATGAAGGCGAAAAATACCGTCAACATGGGCATCTGGTCCAGCAAGAAAATTTTTTTTTCAATTTGCAGGTAATAGTAGGTACATTGAACCACCAAAATGTCAGGTGCCTGAAATTTGAGGGAGGGTCGGAAAATGGTTCCAGAGAACCCGAAAATCCTTTTTCCGCCGATATCTCCCGAACTACGATCCCTAGAGAATTTTCGCTCAGACAAAAAATGAAGAGCAGTTCATTACCTACAAAAGTTGTTCCCACGATTTTTTCCGTTACACCAATTTTTTTTGCAAAAATGGTGGTTGAAAAGTTCGCAGTTTTCTGAAACTTAAAAACTGACGTTTCTAGTCCTCGGGTAACCGTTGTAAGTAACGTCTTCAGTCAGAGCTTGATAACAAATAAAACACACGGGCGTACTAGAATCCCCTTTCTACAGGTTGAACAATATTTATCAAATCATTAGATGTCATTTCACCCACAACAATATTAATGATCTTAATTTAAAAAATGAAACCTCACCGTGTGCTCCAAAAAAAAAGAAGCTCAAGAATTTTAAATATTTCCCTGTGTTTTTTATCAATAAAAATTTCAGAATTTATTATTTAATGATAACAATAAAATTAATAATGACTTGAATTTCACTTTATACACTGGAATACTACTAATTTATTCTTGAAAAACACGGAAGAGATAGTGTTTACATGTAAAATTGTCAGTTGTTGACAAACAATGCAGCAGAAAGCGTCCACGTGTACACGCCGTCGACCACACTATAGATTGGTGGCGTGGCGGCGTGCGAGAATAAAATGAGGCATCCATTACAACAAATTTAGAGACAAATTTCTTTTTAATGCATCAAATAAAATACTTGATACACATATCAAAGGAAAGTTCAGAATGTGACCCTTCATCGGGTATGATGCTTGAACGGGAAGAATTTTACTGTAAAGAGAAAAAACTGCTCGAAAAAACTCAGAAGAATAGCTGTCTTCCCTCAAAAAACTGGAAACTTCCCCGATTTTCCTGAAAACCCAGGGGTCTGGGCCAAAAAAAATTATAACATCGGCAAGAGAATATTCTAACCTTTCTCCCAATATCAATTATAATCGGGTTTGACAGTTAATCATCGAGAAATTCCCGATAAACCAGAGCGCTCTGGAAAACTCCAGAAATCCACAAAAATCGCCTCTTGGAAATCACATTATTCAAAAAAATACGGGCGAATTATTGGTAGCATTGTTTCGGAATAAATAAAGTACCCCCCAAAGAACCATTATCCAATAGGATTGGCTGAAATAACTCTTAATAAAAATAATATGAATAAATCCATGGAAGCATTAAAAAATCTAGCAAAGACGAATTTTGGCCTGGTTTTCCAATGACCCAGAAGCACGAGTTGAGTGGATAAAAACACGCCTTAGTAGCCACAGATCCCTTCTTTCACCCGCACTTTGATTCATTAAAAAATATTGATTTTCACGCGAGTTATTAAAAAATTAGTAATTTACTTGGGGACGTCGTGCCCTCAGAGCGTGCTCTCTATAAGCCGGCCTGGAGCTCAATTTTGAGTCGGCGTTCGGGCCATTTATCTCGAAAACTATCTAATTTTTCGAAAAAATGCTAGGGATCATTTTTGTGGGTAAGGAACTGCTCTTTATTTTTCGTCTCAACAAAAATTCTCCAGTGCTCAAATCTCGGCAGATATCGCGGGAAAACGAATTTTCTGGAATTTCAGAGCCATTTTCCCAACCTTCCACAATGGTCAGGTACCTGACATTTTGGGAATTTAATGTGCCTACCATAACCTGCAAATTAACAAAAAAATTGCTCTTGCTGGACCAGTTGCCCATGTTGACACCTTCGTTTACTGGACTATAACAAATAATAACTATCGATGCGGGTTTTAAACTTTTCTACATACAGGGATAGTTTTTTGAGTTGATTGGGCCAATAGTTATCAATATTGAAAAAAACGTATTGGTAGAGAGTAGGATAGAGATGATTTCTGCACAGTTTTAATATTTTGTTCGGAGATTTAATCAACAGGTGATAAGTCTGGTAGAAGCGCGGGCTTTATAGGAATTGTTTGATTCGAAAAAATGTACATAATTGGAAAATAACAGGATAGATAATGATATCGGTCTTGAAATATAAACGCATCAAAAAAATATTAACCGAGTGGGGTTAATCGGTTCGTGTCGTAATTGAACGGCGAATCTACCGTGTATAGCACTTCAGTCGCTACCTGTGCGCTTTTGTTATTATCAATATAAACAAACTGAATGATGTAAAATTATTACAAAAAAAAATATGACGTTTTAATGTTAATAAAGTTGTAAATTATTAAAACAAATATTATTCGAATATTTCAGTGGATGTTGAAACGTTGAATCGAAACAGTGGGCCGATTTTTTTTTTTTTTGGTTTGTGATATATTTGGAAAAAGGTATGGAATTTTTTTTTATTTTATTTCCTAAAAAAAACTGAATTTTGTAATATTCGATTAAGTCAATTGTGCACTTCTTGGGATCATTTCTTATATCTACAATACAGAGTGTCCCACGACGATTAAGACAAGTAATATACATACAGTGCTATTCAAAAGTGCCCTCCCCTCCCCAAACAAAATTAATATGGCTATGTAGCCAATGTCAATGCCTTTCAAACGAGATATCACTTGCCATAAGGTCCTATTTAAAATTATTGGCCAGAGTGGCACTGTGACGTCATCTATTACTATTACGTCACCTGTTACCATTCGTAGAGAGGTTAACAACACTTTATTTCCACCCTCCAAATTTCATTAATGTAAGTGTAACCGTTCAGAAGATACGAGGGGAGGAGGGGACTTTTGAATAGCACTGTACAAGTCTTAACATTATGGAATGTGACAAAACTAAAGAATTTTATCAAAAACGACTCAAATTGAATATTTTCAACGACTTTTATATATATGACCACTGAGTTGTTTGGTTTCGAACTTCTTTTACAACAAAACATTGATCAATAAATGTTGAACCTTGACGATCTTTTCACATATAGCTTCTAATAAAAATTAATTTAAGTCGCTACTAACAGATTTATTAGCTAGATTTATACAGACGTAGTAGCGAATCAATTGAAGACAATTATTATTATTGTTGAATTGTTTTTTTTTTGTAGTTTTAGTTTGTAGTTTTAAAAACGTGACTAACCTATTAGTTAACAAATACCACTCCACTCGATAATTTAGATAATTGGTTATAAAAAGAGAAATAAAAGCAAAAAGGCTGGAATGGATGGTACACATTTTGCGAGAGATTTTGAGAATGGCATCAAAACAGAAATATTGAAGGGAATAACAACATGGACTCCAATAAAGTCGAGAGCAAGGTAAAGACCACGAAGCAGATGGTGGGATCAAGTAGAGGAAGATATAAAGACAGACAGCCACAGAAGAAAATAGAAAACTGTAACAAAAGAGGCCAGGACAGATAAAAGATTATAGACTCAATGATATAAGAGGAGTTATCTCTCGTCAATAGGATTGAGCCTAGCCATAATCCCTCGGGATTGAACGACCATGATAATGATGGTTATGAAATAATGTACAGGGTGTACAGATTATTTGTATATTATCTACATATTAGAGATAATTTAACTCAATTCAACAAGGGGTTTGTAGGTATATAATCGAACAATTCCAACAAATCACATTGATTTTAAAATAAGCATTTTACTGTAAATAAACATCGCAAATATAATAAAAATAATTTATAATAGTGAATCCATCACTGAACAATTGTCTTTAAAACTAATTACAGTAATTAACTAACTAATTATTTTACGGAAAATAGCAACAGTATGGAGGCCATGGTTATATTTTCATTACCACGACTTGGTAGACATGAATTTTTTGTATTTCACTCACTCTAGGCTCGCTAAATTTCATTTAGGACGTGGATTGAGAGCACCAGGAGGTCGTAACGACGTTAAATATAGTTTTTATTTTGAAATATGGAGTTACTAAGTCGAAAATTACAAGTATATGTGGTTAAAATTGAACAATTTTTAATATTTTCATCAACTACATTGCATAGAGCAGGGGTCTCCAAACTACGTCCCGCGAAGAATGAAACTACATCCCTAGCACTACAACATATAAAAAAAGTTGGACATTTTGTTGGAAAATGTGAAAAATGAAAAAGTTGCCACCATAGTTGGCCCTCCTGAACTTACCCTAGTTATCAGTTTGGCCCTAATGCTGAAAGTTTTGAAGACCCCTGGCATAGAGCATGAATTTTCTCGAAATATCGAAAAATCTAGTGAATCAACAAAGTGATTTCCTACTTTTAGGTTTTTTGGCATTGAACCAAGGTTCAAAGATCGATCTTTAGAAACTTGGACTTTGACTTTGAAAAATTTTACTGAGAGTCTCCAATATATTTTCTATAATTTTAAAAAATAACATCCTGTTGTCATACCTTAAATAATTATAAAAATGACTATTATCATTGAGAGAAATATCCTGGCACAAGGACTGTGGGCCGATATAAAAGAGTACATTTTTTTAATTGAGAATATTTTTTTTGATTTTCGTGCGATTTATTTTCTTTTTGCAGGGCAAATAACCTAACATGTCCTCAACATGACTGTAAATTTGAAAGCAAAAATAATATACAGGGCCGGACTTATAAAAAAAAGGTAGAACGTGTCGCGGGACACACGGTAGGAACTTTAGTTCCTTTTAAGCAAAAATTATGTAATACATTTGACGTTATAGATTAACGATTTGCATATTCTTTGGTGGTAGAGTAGTAAGCATACCAGACTCTCACGCGGTAGACCCGGGTTCGATTCCCCGTGAGGAAGTTTTTTTTTATTGTTAATTTTATTTTTAAATAATTATTCTGCTTGATATTAATAACGACAACAGGTAGACGTTTGAAATATTTAGCAGAATATTCATTATTATAGATAATGGTACGGTACCCTTCATGAGGGAGTCCGACTGGCAACATCTATTTATATCAGCATCGTATATTTAAAAAGGGAAACCGTAGCATTATACAAATTGGACATTCAAGAACTGTACGTTTACCACAAAAAAATTAGTGGAAACATAAAATTTCATTGTTAAATTTTTAATTTGAAGTTATATTACAGTTTATAGAAATTTTTATTTCCTAGAGTTTTTCTTAAATAAATAATCAACCGGATTTAATTCTGGGCTGTTGAGTGGCCACATTCATAAAATTTTTCTCTAAGTTTTAAAGTTACTAAATTGTTTTCATAAATGTGTTATTTGTTAAAATGTTATTTAAAGAAAAAATGGTATTGGTCATTGAGTTTGTCTAGGCATTCCCACAAAATTTTAGAACTGATTACACAAGAGCTCAGTGCTTTAATGACTTTATATCTCGCTGGATATCAGACTTTTGTGGCTTTTAGAGCCTTTCAAAACAATACTCGTTCAAAAACGAAACATTTAAGATCCACAAATAATAAACATTGGAATCAATTAGTGGAATAATTTTGAGAATTGGTTAACGAGAATAAACTCCGTACACTCTATAGAAGTGTGATATATTTATTTTTAACCAATGATCGTCATTTAGCTGCCACCAAACGATTTTCATGCAACAATTTTTCAGTATAAACCTGAAACAAAATGCTGAAAGTCATTCTGTAACTACGTGATTTTCTAATTATTTAACAAAAAGAAAACGTGTTTCTTTTTTCGGTGGTGAATAAACAATTGATTTTCGAGTGTGTTAAATAATATTTTATTTGTGATATAAAAGTGAAGGCACAATGATAACAGTTCCTAATTTCAGTTACACTTCTTATAGCGATGCTTCCTATATAGGGGAAAAAGCTGTAAGTAAATTTTATCCAAAATTTAATTGAGTTTTAGAAAACGGTCTGTAAACGGTTTTAATTTCAATGGATAGTTAGAATTTGGTACAAATATTAATCGTACAATACAGGGTGGTCCGTAAATAATTGTACAGTCAAAGTCAAATGAAACAAACAACTATATTATAGGTTGAGACTGCATTATTTAAACATCTGCTATCCCCATTAAACAGATCTACGTTCTTTAGGTCACAATTGAAGTATTTCTAATGATTATTATTATTGGTATTACCCTCGACAGGAAACTAACATAGAACTTTCATCTACACAGCAGAGCAAAAAGAGCATATGTGGCTTATGAGCAGTGTCGGAGAACAGTGGGACGCACATGGGGTCTGTCACTCCGTGTGGTCACCTGGATCTACACTGCAATAATAAGACCCATGTTAACGTATGGAGCGGGGACCGAAAGTAGTAGACAAGCCCTATTAGCCTTGAACAGACAACGTGTTATATCGAGGCTAGTACTAGAGTGCCACCAAGATTTAGCTGACGCCTCGGCAGATAACAATATTATCCTGAGGTGGGTTAAAGGGCACGACAGGAGTAAAGGAAATCGCACTGCTGATTCTTTAGCCAGGGAAGCCGCTGGACTAAAAATTCTAGGACCCAGTGACACCTACGGCCTAACGACTTCGACAATTGCGGAACTAGCCAAACGTTACACCCATGCTCAATCCCTTAAGAGATGGGATGGAATCAAAGGATGCAGTCTTGCCAGGATCACCCTGGGCGACCCTGGAAAGCTGGCGCCGAAGAAATATTTGGCGATGACCAGGAAAAACCTGCGTTTAACATTAGGATTTCTGACTGGTCACTGTCAACTAAGGAAACACCTCCATACTATGGGGCTAGTGGACACACCTCTATGCAGGATGTGTGAACAGGAAGATGCAACTGTCAGGCATGTCTTATGCGAGTGTCCGGAGTTATCTTCAATAAGAGAGTGTGTGTTCGGTGAGTCTTGGCCTTCACCTGCCGATATAAAGGAGATGTCTCCCAGTGACCTGTCCACCTTCCTGAGAAGGACAGCATGGACGATGACCTAGGAGGACAACTCCTCGGGAGGATGTACAATGAGTCACATGTGGCCTAAGTGCTGTGAGCCTACACACTCACCCTCCCCACTCTACAGATACAGATATTCAATGAAAAATATAGTGTGTACGATAATTATTTTTTTAGTATTAAGATGAACAGTATTAAGTATAGTAGTAGCAGTTAACATGAAAAATATGTATGGTACTTTTAATATTTGAAAATAATAAATATCCTACACACAACTACATTTTTTCGAACGTAATTTCATTGAATAATAATCATGTAGTTAATCACTAAAATGTGATTATCTCTAAAACCATTAAGATTTGGGGATACTAACAAGTATACCTTTTATTTGTTGTAATGATGTGGCTTTAATTATGTTTTACAAAAGTAGTGCTAATATAAAAGGCAAAAAAGTTTGGCGCACGTTTATGCCGCATACGTAGCCTATGTGGCGCCCTCTAAAAAATACATCGAAATAGATACAAAATTATGATTTGTCATATCAAAAAACCCCCAACCTCAAATTTTTGTGCATATACGTCAAAAAGCGTTAAAGTTTTTGTAAAAAACGAAAATTAAAATTTCATGTTTAATACCCTGTATCTCTCTTAATATCAACATTTTATTAAGGCTAGTTGATTTAAATCCCAATATTTTGGAGTGAATATTGTACTGTACTTCTTACTTAAGGACCACCCTGTATAATTTTGAAAAAAATATACAGAAAGTAGGTAGTTCTTTGTGTAAAGATTACAGAAACCTATAAAAGAAGTTCACGATCTTGAAATAACATAACATAACGTTTTTATTTTTCTGTAATGTTGTGACCTTGCAGTTATATTTTACCTGTGCTTGCATGATATTTAGATAAGAGCATTCTGGGTATCTGTATTATTCAAAAATCGTCCTGAACGCTAAAAATTCCAAATGCTTTTCCACATTACCTTAACGATGTTTTCGAAAGATAGGTAGTCTTATAATTACTTGTTTATCATTATATCAATCACCTTCATCATGAAACTAATACAAATCGGTGATTATAATTAGGTAACTTTATTTTGACCTTTTCTTTAGTTATTTCAAATACACTGTGGGCCGAAATAGAGGAGTAGATTTTTTATTTAAAATTTTTTTTTGTTTTTTGTGCGATTTATTTTCTTTTTGCAGGGCTAATAACCTAACATGTCCTTAACATGACTGTAAATTTGAAAGCAAAAATAATGAACAGGGTCGGACTTGTAAAAAAAATTATATAACAGTGCATTTGAGCTTGTTGCAAATGAAAACTGTCTTGGCTAAAAAAATTGTACTAATATCCAGAACACTTTAGTGAAAAGGGAATTTTCCGAAATTACCGGATTCGCGTAACATTTTTGGAACTTTAGTTCTTTACGTCAGGTTATGTTTGAGCGACCGGGGGTCGGGACGCAAAAAATCTGACCGTTACGTTACGTTATGTTACGTTGCTTCGTTATGTGCCTTGCTTGCGTGCGTGTGCTCTCTCCTGAGTCTCTCTCTCGTTTACGAGACGATACGCTTCGGCCGGGAATCGAACCCGGGCCGCCCGCGAGGAAGGCGAGCATTCTACCACTGAACCACCGATGCTATATTGAAATTCTATGCAATGCTGGTATTCCCAGTGCTGGTGATCTACTTAAATTTGTTCGGATAAATTTTTACTATTCCATAATTTTTTTTGCGCGATTTATCTTTTTTGTTTATTTACAGCATCGGTTGTCAGGACGGTAGGTTCTGTTTACTACTATACTACTTTACACGTAATCTTTACGTCATTTATTGCACCATGTTCAAAATTGTTCCAAACAAACTGCATTTTTTCTTTCAGCTGCTCGATTGTTTCAAATTGTTGTCCGTCAGACAAATTCTTTTCGAAAATTCTCCGAATTGAATAATCAACCGGATTTAATTCTGGGCTGTTAGGTGGCCACATTCATAATATTTTTCTCTAAGTTTTAAAGTTACCAAACTGTTTTCATAAATGTGTTATTTGTTAAAATGTTATTTAATAAAAAAATGGTATTTCGCGAATCCGGTAATTTCGGAAAATTTTCTTTCTACTGAAGTGTTCTGGATAGTTTATCTACCAAAAAAGCATATTAGTATAATTTTAGCTGAGACAGTTTTCATTCGCAACGAGCTCAAATGCACTGTTATATAATTTTTTTTACAAGTCCGACCCTGTACATTATTTTTGCTTTCAAATTTACAGTCATTTTAAGGACATGTTAAGTTATTAGCCCTGCAAAAAGAAAATAAATCGCCCGAAAAACAAAAAAAATATTTCCAATAAAAAAATGTACTCCTTTATTTCGACCCACAGTGTAGATTCAACTTGAAATATTTTTCTTTCGATATTTCAAATGCCAGTAACTTCAGTTAAATGACGAATGATGTTGAAAAACCGAAAATTTTGCGTACAGGAATTTTTTTAACATTTTGTATAAATATATACGTGAAGGTCGCAATTTATAATAAAGGAAGATAAACAAACACATCGGCCACGAGTGAAACGTTTTGCTAAAAATAAGTCTATGTTTTTCGTAAAAATATTTACAGATAAATAAATCGCAGCGAAATAGAGAAATGTGGTAGGTATTCTAGGTAACTTGTTTACGGTATAGTTTTAAGGTTTTCGTCCTGACAACTGCAGTAGGTAAATACAGATTATTAGAGGAAGTAAGTACTTTCATTGTTTCTCTATCATTTCCAAACTTTTTAGTACAAACTTCTAGGACAACCGGTATATAGTGAAAAGTTCGTGTTGGACTAGAGGTGGAAACAGTTTTTTTGGAACGACGTACAGAAATCTTTAACAATAGGTGATTTTTTTTTCTTGGTATACCACATGTACTATAGTATACCTAGCAGTAAAGTGAACTGGGGGTCTATTCTCAAACAGTGACATTTTTTGTCGCATGCGAGATTATACTTTTGTCAATCAAGGATGTATACAAAAAAGTAAAATCTCGCATGCGACAAAAAATGTCACTGTTTGAGAATAGACCCCCTGGTTAGAGGGTATCACAGAAAATAGATTGAAAATGTTTTTATTTAAAAAAAAATTCTACAGTGTGACCCATTTTGTTTGGAAGCACCCCTGTAAAATCCGCATTTTTCAACCGATTTTGATTTAATTTTTTTTGTTAGATTCAGTATCAAAAACAGTATTTTGGCACAAATTTTCATAGCTTAATTACTATTTTCAAAGCCCTCTATGTTAATTTTTCTTTGCCGAAAGTACACTAGGCATTTTTTTTTTCTCAAATATAACTATACCACTGGATTCAGAATCTCCACAAGTGTAAACTACCAAAATTTTATAAAAAAATTTCTATTAACGACCAAGTTATTACAACATGAATTTGAAAAAAAGTGGTATTTTCATTAATTTTTTTACGTACAATGTAGACAAATTTTTGAAATGGCAACATGGTAAACAAAAACCAGGACTCAAACATATTGCACAGTGAAAATTCGAAGCCGATAACTTAACCCGTTCTGGAGTTATAGCTTCTGAGAGTAATGTGAATTATATATGTGAGTTATATTTGAGAAAAAAATTGCCTTATGTACTTTTGTCTTTTTTGGCAAAGAACAATTATTAACATAGAGAACCTTGAAAATAGTAATAAAGCCATCAAAATTTGTGCCAAAATATTGTTTTTGATGTTCCAATCCCACAAAAAAAATTAAAACAAAATCGGTTGAAAATGCGGTTTTTACGGGGATGCTTCCAAACAACATCACACTGTATAAATCGAAATTATGTGACAATTTTTAAACTGGTATCGCTAAATTACATTTTTAATATTTCCAAATGTGTTTTTATATGTTTATAATAGTTTTAGATAAAAAATTTAAAGTTTTCTGTATAAAAGTGGTTTTTGTATACAAAATTATGGTAATGTAAAATGACCAAGTCAAGGTTGAACACAAATGGAACTAAATTGAGTAAATTATTATCAAATATACCAACATAAAGACAAGAAAAGTTATTTAAAGTCCTTAAAATCTGAATAACAACATTTTGAGAATACAATACATTATTTTATCTACGACCATCTTTAAAATTAGGCATTTACGAACAAAAAAAAATCTGTGAAATCATACAGTATACATACGTTAAAAAGCGTGCGTAATTGAACAACGCTTTTTATATGGGACTTTCATTATAACACTCAAAAGCGTGCGTAAATGACCAATGCTTTTTAAATGGGGTTTCATTTTAACATTCTTTTTTTAGCTACGTAATTATCTAGTTGCCTTAAATTCAGTCGTTTGTCGTATAAACTTTTGTACTGTCAGTAAATTTGACAGAAGTGTCAGACAAAGTGAAAATTATTTTCTGTTATATTTAAAATTTTCATTACCTCGAGAAGAATGCATTTCTTCGGATTGCACACCACCTTAAATTAGAATTCGTTGTATATATATTATTTGTTTATAGAAAATTTATTTTTATGTTTTTTAACACCTTCAGAGCACTTTTTTTAATTTTTTCTTCATGTGGTCGTAGATAAAGTTTTGTATGACACTTGCGTGTAAAGTACTTTTGCGCACTCGTTGCGAAAAAGGCACTCGCTACGTTCGCAACTCGTGCGCAAAAGTATAACTTCACACACTTGTACCATAAATAACTATTAAAATATCCACTAGCCCAACTAATGACAAATTTCTTACAGGTGACAGATCTATATAAACAAATGAAGGAACAAACCTACACACCGACTAGATCAGTAAGCAGTGCTGCCAATCTGACATCCCTGTGTGTGGATATTTCCCCCAGCTCTAGTAATTTTTTCGAGGTAAATAAATAATTGTAGTAATATTCTTTAATATTTTCAATTAAGTTGGTATTGCCAATACCACAGAGTATATTTTGTCTATGGTCTATGTGTCCCATGTCCGTGTTGTAACTGACAGTTGACTGGACAAGCGACAGTTGACAGACCACGAAACTCTCTGAAAAGTGGAGCGAAAAGACAGACACGTGGTTAGGGGTTAAGTTGAGATTTTATGCTTTGTTGTAAAAGTGTATTGTTGTGTTCACCAGTCTTTTACATAATAATGAGTTTTTCTCCAAAAAAATCTATTTCTAGGTACTGTACATCGGAAAATTGAAAGTTTGGCAAAAACAAGTTCCAACAACTTTCATCGATGACGCGTTGGAAAAATTCAAAACACACGAGCTGGAAAAATGGAGAGGGCGTCGATTCGCACGATTGAAAAGCGAAAGTTGCCTCATCAGACGAAACTCAACGGATTCCACGACAAGCGAAGATTCAATAACAAACGTCAACGTGCATCCATTGTTGAGATCCCAATCGGTACATTCGAATTTACTCATAGAACAAAACCAACAAAACCAAATCCTAGACGCACTAGCTGCTACATCGGAAAACCAAGACTTCAACGCTAACAAAACTTCCGATAACAATGTGGATAACAATAACGATGAAACTAACAACAATAATAATAATAATCTCACTAGAACTGATTCTACTATAAACTTGGACGATCATAACAGAACCATGGTCTTGCAAGTCGACAGAACAGATTTAAGGTTAATTAGTCCTGATAGAAAGATTATTTTACTACACAAACAACATAAAGATGTCACTACTTGCGTACAGGTACGTAATAACATTTCAGCAAATAATTTAGTTCACCCTGTATGCATTTTTAGGGTATTACAAGGTCGGAACATTTCGGTTTTATATGCAGAGAAGGGCAAAATAACTTTACTCACGTAGGATACATTTTTAAATGCGAATCCGCTTCTATAGCCAATGACGCCATGGCAGGTGGGTTATATTTTTATTTTTTGTGGGGAAAAACTATTTTTTTTTACATTTTCGTAGCTATAACGCAAGCTTTTTCCAATGCGGAATCCAAACCAAGAACTATAACATCCTGTGATCACTGTCCGATGATTTGGTATCATAAAATGTGCGTTGAAGTCGAAAGTATGTCGGATAGAAAAACACAAGCCGCTATTTTTAGAAGGTATTTAACTGTTCTAGTTTGTATTTACACTTTACACGACACAAAAATTGAATATAACATTCACAAAATAATAAAAACATCATCAAAAGTTGACAGACCTCATTTCATAACCTAAAACTCTTCTTCTTTTTCTGTCACTTACACTTTACCACAGAGTACACCAGACGGTGTACTCTGTGACTTTAAAATCGATTTAAAAATGGTCTCGACCAGTTTACAACAACCATTGTTCCATGTAGCTCTATGGTTTGTTCTCACAAGCATCACAGGCAATCCGGATTCGGCGCAAATACTCTAAAGCGTTCTCACAAAGATTTCCGATTGGTTTGAAAACTGTCTATTACTTGTCAAAGATTTTCTGTGTGAACAAACCTTATGTTTTTTTGTCAGGATGGAACAGCTGGACGACGATGAACAATCAGTGATTTTAACGAAATTCCGCGGCGCCGAAACAGATTCCGTCCGAGAACAAAATGAATTTCTAATGATGTTGTTGAGGGCACATTGCGAGTCTAAACAATTACGACACGTTCACGATACAGCAGAAAATAGATCGGAATTTTTGAACCAATATTTAGGTGGCGGTACTATATTTACCAAAGCAAAAAGAAGTCTGTCAAATTCGTTCGATCAGCTGTTGAAAAGAAGAATATCGAGAGAAGATGTCGGTAATTCTATTAGAGGATTGAATCTTCCTATAAATAATTATATCAACAGGGTGAGTTTTATTTAACTAAATTTGTTTAAAAATGTTTTATTTTGCCAAATTCCAGGAATCTTCTCCTAATATAAACGATGTATCCGATAGAGAATCGGAACCTAGATCAAGATCTTCAACAATAGGATCTCAAAATGATCTTAAAGATTCTCATCTTAACGTAAGAGATAATCAGAAATGTTCAATATCCCCGGAAAAAGGTTCGCTGGGGGATAAAGGAGCCAAATCACCCATGATGGATATGTAAGTAACGATAAATTAAAATTCCCACAATTTTTATCAACTTCTCTTTATATTCCAGATTTTTGAAAGTTGGTAATAGTCCCAAGACACCAATATACGATGTAAATTCTCTAAACAGACCGGACGCTGGTTCTTGGAGACAAGCTATATTTAAACGAGTAGCTGCTACTAAACCAGAAAGCGAACAATCACCAGATAGAAAGAGAACTCGAGAAGAATTGAAAGCTTTATGGAAATCGTCTATTTACCAAGCTATACTTTTGGTTAGGATGGAAAAGGAAAACGCCAAAATAAGAGGTACATACTTAATTACGTTTAACATTATAGTAGAAAGATATCGTAAGCTACACTCACTCTCTTACCACACCATTATCCTTTAGCAATTCTTATTTCTGACACTTTAACAATGTAATTTATATAACAGAGCTGGGTTTTAAGGTTTTTTTATTCTGTAATTTCCTACAGGGTGTATCATTATTTGTGTTGACCATTCGAATAAAAATGATATCCGATATCTGAAAAAAATCTTATATTGCTTCTCATTTCACACAAGGTAAATATAGACTGAACAATAATATTTTCTATGGTAAAACTGCAATTAACAGAGTACACAAAGCTTATAATATAGTGCACCATATTTATATTTTCAGTTTCTAATAATCCTATTAAATTACAAATACAACCGTCAAGACCGAAATTCTAGGATTCCCGCCGTTGGCGTTGGCGAGAAACCTAAAATTTTGGCGGGAAACTTGAAATTTTCAACGGGAAACCTGAAATTTTTAGCGGGAAATCAAAAATTTTGGCGGGAAGCTTGTAATTAATGAAATCTTTGGCCAAAAACCTAAAATATTAGCGGAAAACCTGAAATTTTTAGCGAGAAATCAGAAATTTTGGCGGGAAACTTGTAATTGATGGAATCTTTAGCGAGAAACTT
>CAJUYG010001644.1:0-34211 GCA_910591675.1 Galerucella calmariensis | reverse complement strand
CGAGAAACCTAAAATTTTAGCGGAAAACCTGATGTTTTTGGCGGGAAATCAGAAATTTTAGCGGGAAACTTGTAATTGATGAAATCTATAGCGAGAAACTTGAAATTTTTAGCGGGAAATCAGATATTTTGATGGGAAACTTGTAATTGATGAAATCTTTGGCGAGAAGCATTATATATACAGTGTGGACATAAAGTAACGTAACTTGCTAATATGTATTTCGATTTCAGTTAGGTATACAAAAAAAATGTTGAATAAAAGTTTTTTCAAATAACGTAGTCATAAGTCGATTAGATTAATACAGGGTGCACCGTTGTTCCAAAATAACTTATTAACATATTTTTCTAAATAGTACACCATATATTTATATTATCCTATTAATTTACAAATACAACGGTCAAGACCGAAATTCTAGGATTCCCGCCGAAACTTGAAACACACTGTATAAACGAATATAATGTATTGTTTTTCTTATTTATTTGAACTGTTTTTACCGTGAGATAAAATTATACACTCACTATGGCTAATTACTATTGATTTATTAAAGAAACACTTACACACTATTATAAACTTAATTTATATACACACTACTTAATGTCTATTAATTTATCTACACTCGGTATAATAATTGTCCTAATTTATCTTCAACACTATTTATATTCACTCACTGTATACTGAAACTGTTTACCAGTTCACTGTATACTGAACAACTCCTCGACTCACCCGAAAACCCGCGCATATATAGTCCTTCGAATATCTAGAATGAATATCTAAAATGAATAAGTACTCGATTTGTTGATAAATTATAATATTTTGTAAAATAATTGTTCGTAAAAGATCCAAAATATTATAAAATTTTTTTAAAAACACTGTATTCATTTAATGCTAGTACGGAAAGAACAACATATTAGCAAAATATATAAAAATATATAGAAAACAACATAACCTATATCTTTTGAAAAAAATATGGCATGTCCACGTGACGTCACAAACTGCCTGGTGGTAAAACAATAAACAAAGCGTTCAGAACATGTGGTACTTAATAGTGAGGTTATATGCTGATTTATAATGATTGAGTTTAGTTGGTTTTGCTTCAGTGTACTTTTAGAGTTATTTTAATTGTTGAGCTGGCATATTTAATAATATATAATATAGGTTAATAGTTGTTTGTTGTTTGATAATTTTTCATCGTGTCTATTGTTTTACCACCAAGGTATTGTCATTATTGTCAACTGTCAACTGTCGTGGACATGCCCTATATACGGAAAATTGAAAAATAAATAATTTATTCAGTGCTAGTAACTACCAGATAATAAAATACCTTGTATATAGAATTATAATAATAATTTCGAACTTAGGTACACATTCCCGAAAATTCGAAAATACACTTATACACACGACCGTCCGATTCAAAAATGAATTCGTTACTGAAAGCTAGATTTAATTTAATATTGATTTATTAGTCACGCCATTCAAGATAAACAAGTGTTCGTCATCGATGTGAATTCAATATACACTGGCCGCCCCATTTAAAAATATAAATATAGATTGTATTTAAAAACGTTTTTCTATACTTTTTGATATTCTTAGTATACAGGAAAAGTATAAAAGTTCCAAAATAATTCATAAATAAAATTTCTTAGGATATTCTAGGAATTTACAAGAAAATAGTTATTGTAAATTCTATTTTCAGTATAATTTTGGCGAGCAGTGTATATATCGACAAAATAAACATGTTTTAGAAGGGATATTTTACCCTCATTTGTTACTGTGATTCACGGAAAGAAAAAGAGACTAAGGTATCCCCTATTAAAAAAAAGAAGAAGTCAACCGATACTCCTTAGTCTCTATGTGGCGCCCTCTACAAAATACATCGAAATAAGTACAAAATTATGATTTCTCATATCCAAAAACCCCCTACCTCAAATTGTCATGTTTAACACCCTGTATATATCTCTTAATATCAATATTTTATTAAAGCTAGCTGGTTTAAATGGCAATATTTTGAAGTGAAGATTGTACAGTACTTCTATGTACTTAAGGACCACCCTGTATATTAGTATAGCTCAAAAATGCACGGTAGACGGAAAAAATTAATGTAGTGAAGCATACTTTACACAACACGTGGCAGTATTGCGTGTTGCCTGCCTAGTAGGTAGTAGTACTTATCTGTATAGTGTATCTAATGTCAATGTGATGACCTTGAATTGTATTACATATTTTATGCAGGTTAATTTTAATCCACTATATTAATTTGAATTACATTTGAAAAGCATTATTTCTTAATATTCGAATTAATAAAAGAATTTTATGCAAGCCATTTGGCGGCTTTTCCTTCAAAGGGATTAAAAATATGGGTCATCACATTAACAATAGTTACACTATACCTGTATCTGTATCAACACGACCGTCCGATCCGAAAATTAATTCACTACTGAAAGCGAGATTTAAAAATTGATCATCGACGTGTGAATTCAATATACACTGGCCGTCCTAAGAATATAAAGATAGATTATTTTTAAAAAACGTTTTTTCTATTCTGTCACGGATTTTTACCGTATCTGCGCATGCTCATAACACTCACTATTAGTTTCGGATCGAACCTAATGAAATTAAATGATTTCTGTTGCAGCTAAACAAGAGGAATCCGCAGTTAAACGAATAAAGCTGGAATACGACGAAATGCGCATAGTCCAAAGAGAACTCGAAGTATGGGAGATGGTGACCAACAAAGAGGGCGCTCAAGTCAAAGTCGATTCTCAAATGCTACTACAAGCTATCCGCCAAGGTGTGCCGCGCGGTAAAAGAGGAGACGTTTGGCAATTTTTAGCTAAAAAATATGTTTCCAAAATTGCACCGTTAGATACAGCGTCTTATCCGAATTATAACGTACCTTACGAGACTTTATTAAAACAATTAACGTCGCATCAACACGCTATACTTATCGATTTAGGTAGGACATTTCCCAACCATTCCTACTTCAGTAGTCCCTTGGGACCGGGACAATTAGCTCTCTTCAATTTATTGAAAGCTTATTCCTTACTGGATCCCGACGTCGGGTACTGCCAAGGTCTGAGCTTCGTAGCGGGAGTTCTTCTACTTCACGTACGTTAAAATTCCACTCTATAATTCCAATTTTCATCTCAACTTTGTTTTTTATTTTTCAGATGGAAGAATGTCGAGCGTTTTCTCTTCTTAAACACTTGATGTTCCGTAGGGGGATGCGCACGCAGTACCTACCCGATATGGTCAGTCTTCAAATCAAACTCTATCAACTTTCCAGACTTTTACACGATCAACTTCCCGATTTATACGAACATTTCGATTACTACGAAGTCGCGCCAACTTTATACGCGGCTCCATGGCTGTTGACGGTGTTCGCATCGCAGTTCCCACTCGGATTCGTCGCTAGAGTTTTCGGTAAGCAAAAATTTCTACTTTATCGACTGCATCAACAACTTAAGTAGATGGGCTACGGGAGTTCAACAGGATCGGGTAAATATACAACACGGCTCTTTCAACTGCGCAAGACTTGCTCAAGATGTGAAAACTTGGTTAAAACTACATATTCCACCCACCACGTCAAATTTAGTAGTTGAGGTGCGCATGCGTCCAAGCAGCCTTTAATCTTATATTCGAATGAATGTGAGCTGATTAGCGCAGTTGGTAGGGTATTGAGCTTACAACTTAGAGGTCGTAGGTTCGAAACCCGGTTAGGTGCTGGATTTTTTTGTTTTTTTTTAGTTTTTTATTTCTTATTTTCTGATATTTCTATACATAGTTACACTTTGATCAACCGGGTTTGGGCCTGTTTTTTTTTTTGTTTTTTTTAGTTTTTTATTTCTTATTTTCTAATATTTCTATACATAGTTACACTTTGATCAACCGGGTTTGGGCCTGTTTTTTTTTTAGTTTTTTATTTCTTAATTTCTGATATTTCTATACATAGTTACACTTTGATCAAACGTGTTTGGGCCTGGGTTTTTTTGTTTGTTTTTTTAGTTTTTTATTTCTTATTTTCTGATATTTCTATACATAGTTACAATTTGATCAACCGGGTTTGGGCCTGGGTTTTTTGGTTTTTTTTAGTTTTTTATTTCTAATTTTCTGATATTTCTGTAAATAGTTACACTTTGATCAACCGGGTTTGGGCCTGGGTTTTTTAGTTGTTTTTTTTAGTTTTTTATTTCTTATCTTCTGATATTTCTATACATAGTTACAATTTGATCAACCGGGTTAGGGCCTGGGTTTTTTAGTTTTTTATTTCTTATTTTCTGATATTTCTATACAAAGTTACACTTTGATCAACTGGGTTTGGGCCTGGGTTTTCTTTATTTTTTTTATTTTTCTATTTCTGATATTTAAATATTTATTTCAATATTGTTATGTTACTTCTAAATTTGGCAAAGTCTTGAGTCATGCGCAGTTGAAAGAACCGTGTTGTATGTTTACCCGCTCCTAGTTCAACGACCACTATAGGGAAAACAGTGTGTTGAGAGAGAGGGAGATAGGGAAAGGGAGAGTCATGGGGGCAATGTCTGTGTGAGACAGACGTCACCTGGTCACGTGCTACGTCAAACTTCACGTGCTACGTCAAACGTCACGTGCTATGTCATACGTCACGTCAAACATTACGTTTGACGTAGCACGTGCCGATGTGACCTGTCTCTCCCGCACACATTGCCTCC
This sequence comes from Galerucella calmariensis, assembly GCA_910591675.1. Taxonomy (NCBI): domain Eukaryota; kingdom Metazoa; phylum Arthropoda; class Insecta; order Coleoptera; family Chrysomelidae; genus Galerucella; species Galerucella calmariensis. The sequence continues at coordinate 29,523 of CAJUYG010001644.1, read as the reverse complement.
ACGACTCTCTCTCTAACACACACGGTTTTCCCTATAGTGGTCGTTGAACTCTCATAGCATATCTACTAACTTTCATTTTTGTTTTTTACAGATATAATATTCTTGGAAGGACCCGACGTCATTTTCCGCGTAGCTTTGTCTCTGCTGACGATCCACAGGGAAAATTTACTAGCCTGCGATAATTTCGAAGAAATAATGAATTACCTGAAAGTGCAGCTGCCCAACATCGATAAAATATCGTTGGAGAAAATCATGAAGGAAGTTTACGGCACCGTCTACACCAAGCAACTCAACGAATACAAAGTGGAGTACCAAGTACTGCAAGAAGAGATGAATGCTGTGAAACCGCAAGTGGAAGCTCTGCATAAATTGGAATCGCAAAATAAAACGTTGACCGAACAAAATAAGACGTTGATGAGGCAGTTGGAGTTGAGCGTATCCAACGTTCAACGGCTGGAGAAGACGAGGGTGTTACAGCAATCCCATTTGAACAAATTGGAAATGCAGAATCGAGCTTTGGACGTAACCGTTAGTACTTTGGGGTGGTACATAAATTCTTTGATCGAACAAAAAGTGGACGTGGATATACCCGACGACGTACAAAGGATAATATCGCAATTATCCTTCACGGAACGGGTTAAAAACGAGATAAAACCGCATCAAAACAATCTTTTAAGGATGTTTCAAAAAAGCCCCGATAAAATAATGACGAAATCGCAAAGTTTAAGCCGAATCAACCTACCGACTAGTATAGTGGAAGAAGGTAGATCCAGAACGAATAGTTTGAGTAAAAAAAAAGAATCCAGCCCGAATTTAAACTCAACTCCAAGTAATTCTTCCGAAAAAATATCGAAATTTTTTTCGAATTCCCACAACAACATCCTCCATCAGAAATTGAACGCTCAAAATAATCTTTCTAGTAACAAAGAAGATTTAACTTTCGATAATAAATCGTCGCCGACACATTCGGAGGATAGTGGGGTGGTTACTCCCGGCAGCGCTCCCGTTAGTCCCAAATCAACCGAAACGCACCCTCTAAGTAATTGTGATGTTACGTTCATGTTTAACGGTACTAGGGAGTTGAAAAGTATTAAAAATATTAAGAATTTGAGGCAGATCACACCGGATATTATGAGTAAATGATTGCTGGGATATTTTAGGATTAGGTTAGGGTGATATTAGTTTTTATTTTTTTTTTTAGGTTGAATTTTTTTTGAGATGTTCTAGGAAAATTCCAAAAAAATGCGCTTAATAACGCATAAATAATAGTGTTAAGCGTGAGATTTTTTTCAGCAAAACAATTTCGATGGAAGTTTGAAATTGTTTTGCTTATTATTGGTCGCTCCTCGTAAAAATTTATATATATATCTGATACAACGTAAATCCCAACATACGTCATTACCCCAAGTTTAGTCGCACCATGTTGCCAAGACGTTGAAAAAGTACGAGAATGTAGCAAATTAAAAATGTGACCTGCTATAACACGTTATATTTTTCATTATTTATTACAGTGTGACTAGGGATCGGTCTCCAACAGAGACGGAATTTTAGGCTCTGCCTCGATCAGGAGGTTAGTTCGTTTTCTGATAAAGACACTGAACGATCAAATTGACATAATTGAATTTTAAGATGTACAGGCTACGTAATAACAATTGTATTTTTTTATTTCTTCACTCCTTCCATGTTGGTAACATACCGAATACCACCAACTAGCGAATTCTCTCTGTAAAGGACAATGTTGCCGGATGAAAGTGTTTAGTGTTCGAGAAAAAGTCAACAATAACGAGACAAAAATATAATTTGTACAAATTAATCTGCGCTTCTGGCAACAGCGGTTAAAATAGTGGGGGCAATTGTTCTAAACTGCGTAAGTCAGAGCTTAAAATAATGGTGAAATTAGTTTATTTAAATTGGAAATGTTGAAAAATACGAGCTGTGACCTCAGCGAATACGGGCAATAGTAGGTAGAATGTAGTACCGTTTAGGGTGCAGTCCGTGTAACCTGAGGTGGTCACCACGGCCGGATCTGTCAGTTGTCACTGCGTCAATCATCGTCTGCAAAGGTTAGGCTTTAGACAGCCGCCTCTAGCCGGTAAGAAGTAAAAGTACCATTTTATAAAGTTCTGACTTACACCACTTTAGCAGATCGTGGTGAAAGGAACCAGTTGTATTATTTAATCAACAGAAAAAAACCAGTTCCAAAGGAAGTTGAAAAAATTAGTTATTCAATCGGCACGGTACTCCTCCAGCATATCCAGGGTACTATTTTATAGTCACACCCTGAAGGAGGAGTTACTTAGTCTCCGATTTATAACACAATCAACATTCGGCCAGCCTCTGGAACTAAGTACACGCCTTGATGCGCGCGCACAATTATTCTTTCTCTTTCCTTCAAGCTGTTTTTCTCATATTTTCCTTGTCGTACTTTTCGCAATCTGTGTCCCAAGTCTTTCGTACACTGTTTTAACTGGAACCACCACTATTTGATTTAAAGTGACTATTTTTTTTGAATCAGTAAACGAAAATCAGTTTGTCGACGTCACTGGGATTTATGTTGTACCAACTAAAGGTTTGTTCTCTCAAGCATCACGGATAGTCTTGGACAATCCGGATTCGGCGCAAAGACCTTAAAGCGTTCTCACCAGGACGGTTTAGGGTCTTTGCGCCGAATCCGGATTGTCGAAGACTGTCTGAGATGCGTACGCCGAAGGTATTAAGATACAAAGTTCTGTGGAGTGAAGGCATTTCGACTTGTGTTGACGTTTAAGTTTTATGAAAATATGTACCATAATATTATTGATTTTCATGAATAATTATATTTATCTTTAGAAGTGATTTCTTCAATATTTTTTAAATATTTGTATCAAATGTATGTTGTTGTGAAATTCATAAAATGTTCGACTTGGGGGATTGGAATTGTCGTTTTGGTCGCTACTTAGAAGAAAATTGTACGAATCAAATACGTTAAGTCCATTTTCCACGGTGCGAGTTGACGCTGCAACTCGAAAAAGTTACATGCAACTTAGCGTTTTTTTTTCGTTGGGCGCGAATTAGAACTTGCTATATTTTAGAGCGAGAAGTCGCTGCGACTGGGTAACTTTTCAGGTGGATTTTGTCGCACCAACCCAAAATTTCTATTGGCTGCTCCACTCTGACATTGCTGTCACTGTCAATGAAGTTGGCAACATGTTACGTTTCCCCTATGCCTGGATGACTCGCAGCAACAAACTATCGATGATACTGATTGTACTTTTTATCGCTGCGATTTGACGCAACGTGGAAAATGAACTTTAAGGAGAAAATCTAGTAGCAAGACCAAGTTTTATCAATATACAGGGTGATCTAAATTGATATATTTGCGAGATATCTGAAGTACATCGACAGTACGTTATGTAGTCCAAAGTTTCCTTTTTATGAATTTCAAAGTAAATAAAAAAAAAGGCATAATATATTTATATTTTATATTATGATACTCAATATATTCACTATAATAATAGAAAACTTCAAATAAAAAATGTATTTGCTTGTTTTTATTAAAACTGACTGTGTTGGTATAACGAACAGAGGTAAGTAGCCAACTGACAGAAAGCACACACGTCAAGGTTACAATTTTGACGTGACAGCTGTCGATATTTTTCCGACAGTTGGTATGGGTAAATGTGTCAAAGTTGTCAGTGCAGAATTCAAACCATAGACGACGAAATCAAGGTCGTTGCGTAGCGCCATTCGCAAATCGTTTACACTGTTTCATGGAGACTATATAGATCGATGGCATAAGTGCAAAACGTCGTATCCCCAATAGGCATGATGACAGTCACTAAGAATCACTGAAATATTGATTCGATATAATTATATAAGATACAGAAGTTCTAAAGAAAACACTTATTGTTATTTTCCCTGTGTGATTAGATTTATTTTAATAAAAATATAATCACAAAATTTAACTATCCGCCATCCTATCTCAAACACCAATCAGAAGGGAGTGACGTCGTACTTTCGCAAATATCTATGATCCGAACATCTGTTTTGAATTTACTTTGTTGACTTTGACCGAAACGTTGAAATAGAAATATTGTGGTTCAAATCGCCAACAAAATTATCAAAAATAATAATTAATACACCACAAGGACTTCATTCCAAGTTGCCAACCTTCGTGTCACGTGGTAGAAGGTTCCTAAAATGTCATGTGTATACAATTAGCACGTTTTTCTTTTGTGCTCCATATCCCATAAAGAAATTCAGGATAAGTTTGATAGAAGCTGAGTTCGTTATTTGCATCGCAGAGGAGACGGATTTTTGGTCACGTGATCATAGATTAATCTGAGCAAATTACTATTAACGAACGGCCCGAGCAAACGAACTTCTAATCTCCTTTTTGCCTGTGTCTATCATTTTAGAGACTACGATTTTTTTGTTCGATTTTTTCATTTTAGATTTTATTTTTCATTATTCACGACTACGTCTAGCCCTGAGGCAATTTTGGTAGCTATTCATGGTCTACAAACAGCACGGGATTTATCTAATGACAGAAGTTACTACAACATAACCTCATAACATGACAGATAAACAGATTAATCTTTCTCGTCGGTCAAAATATTCCGAGCAAACAGATTTACATCCGACTGATCTGAGCGGAATTACCGAACATTTCAGATTTACCTCCCCTACCTCTAGATGTAATAAACGAACGATTCAGACTAAAAAGATTAATCGGACGCAAATAACGAACGCAGCTATAGTTTGTTCAACCATCCTTTGCCGTTACGTCATTATCGGTGACGTATTCTGCTATTTTACGTATGTCTTAGATTAGTTGAATGTCATTTTACACTTAACCTCAAAATTATAACCAATGACATATGTTAAGAATTTTTTTCAAAATATGACCACTGAACTGTCAAAAGTAACAGATAAAATTAATGTCGACCTTAAGCCGCGTCCACATTATCTCGAATGGTGTCGATCGACAATTCCGATCCAATGTGTATGGTCGCTCGACATTGTCGATCCATTACGTGGACGCAGTTTTACAATAGAAGGCATTGTCGATCGACATAATGTGGACGCGACCTTAGATAAGAAATACGTTAATGACGTCATAATTCCGTCTCATCCATTCCATAAATGAGAGAGCAAGCTGGACAATGTATGACGTAGCGACAAAGGATGGTTGAACAAACTCTAGATGGCGGAAAGCGGAATTGTATAAATAGCTTACGTTCGCCGATCTGTTAAGAAAACGGACGGTGTGAAAGGAACTTAGGGTTGGTGAAATAAAGCGACACTCAATATTGACAATTTATTTTATCAATAGAAACGATTAGCATAAAAAAAACAGGATCACAAATATAATGCATACTGCTAACGAACAGTGCCGGTATATGTGACACACCTTTTTCCGACACGTTGACTGCCGCATCGTTAAGAGTATCAAAAAAATATCAAGCCGACCGCGAGATATACGATTGAAAAAAAATGCGCGGACAATCAACGTGTCGGCGATTAAAAATGAATGAATGAGAAAAACCGTCCATATTTTTTTTGTGAGACAAAACAAGTCGCGTGTTGTTTGTTGTTGTTTTTTTTTTGAATTACCATCATACACGATTGTAAGCAACACTTATAAAACTATCATCAAAAAATAAACTTAACTGAGTTATTATTAAAATCCATGTTGCTACAGATACAAAAATGATTTTTTTCGTTTTTTTATTTATTTTTAATAACTTAGGGCGATTTTGATTCCGCAAGGCGATAGTCGTTTTTTTTTACTTTAACTAATATTCATCCTCATCTCCCACTCCTTCTACCTCGTCCGGAGGAGCGAATCCTTCCTAAAAACGAAAAATTATACGATTCAAATCGGATATTTTACAGGAAATATGGAAAAATAAAAAAACCACCGGAATTGCAACTGATAACCTAACCTTGTCGATAAAATGGAAAATAATTTGAGGTTTCCGTTTCGGTTAATATTTCAGTCGATTTTAATGTAAGTACATTTACGAGGGTTATGCAAAAAGTTAATTTATCCGATTACCTACCTCGGTAGCATATAAAACGTCCACTATTTTTTGGATAATTGGATTTCCGTCCTCGCATTCTTGACACATCACTTCGATGTCTCGAAGTTTATTGAAATAAAAATCCCGCTCTTTTTCCAGTCCATCGACGGTTAACTGAAATTGAAAAAAAATGCTTCTAAACTATGATATTGTTATAAACACAGAGTTTCAGAAGCCAGTCCTGTCGCAACTCTGAATGCGACCTTTCTAGAAAGGTTCTTTCGCAGGTAATATTCAGACTGTTCTCGAAGCGTACAAGACAATACAATGGTTTATTCACGAATGTTCTCGAATTATAAAGTGGTATATTCAATAATGTTCTAGAGCTGTAAAGAACTATATATACGCTTCCATCTATATTTCACTCACTTAATAATGTCAATAGAGGAGTTCAGTGTAAAGTCAGTGTGGCCAACAAAAAGTGGTTTTTTCTAACAAGAATGACAGTTGAGGTCTACCATTCAAAACATGACATTTGACATAATTAGTGACAGAAAACAGTAATGAAATGGTGACTTGCCAAAAGTTCCTAGAATTATTGGCCGCCGATATGTTGAGTATTCAGCTAAAAAGTCATTTCAAATTTCGAGATATACGCTTCGGGGGTGTATTCATTATTTTAATAAAGCAATATAGATGTTCGTAATGATAAAAATCTTATGTTTTGAATGGTAGACATTAACTGTCATTCTTGTAAAAAAAAACACTTTTTGTTGGCCACACTGACCTTAGACTTAACTCCTCTATTAGTTGGAACTGTTTGAAACTGCTTAAAAATAACTAGGAGAAAATAACTGAGAATACCAGACTATACTGGTGAACAAGAAAATAGCCTGAAAGGCAGCGACCAGACTCTTTCTTGGTCTTGAACCCTTCCAAGCCTTCAGAGTGGAATTAAAATGCACAAGATAGGTGTTAGAGGTACAGTCTATAACCTTCTGAGATCATATTTAAGTAACAGAATGTGTTAAAATTAGAAACAGTGTAAGCGAGCCTTTTGAGATGGTATGTGGTGTGCCACAGGGAACTTTGTTGGGCCCATTGTTGTTCAACATTTACATAAATGATGCTTTGTCAGTTATTGATGAGGGAGCAGTGTTTTGCTTTGCCGATGACACTGCTGTAATAGTTAAAAGATAAAACATGACAACTTGCTATCAGAAAGGCTGAAAATTCTGTGTCAAAATTTAAAAAATTGGCTTGACCATAGTTTGCCTTCGCTGAATATAGGGAAGGACTTTTGCGTTAACACAGAAATCTTTGCCTGACACTCAAAATTTAAAAATACATAGGTCAGATTGTAATACTGATGATTCAAAAAGCTGTAATTGTACCAATATAGAGAGGGTAAATTGCACAAAATAGGGCTGTATAACGGAGACCCATGCAGAAGATGCAAAAAGAATACCGAAACAGCTCTGCATATACTATGCAACTGTGAGTCGCTGGACCACAGAAGGCAGAACTTAAATGACTCCAGAAGACTTCTACGGATTGGCTGAATAGGTTGTAGTCAGAACACTAGGAGTATCCACAATAAGCCCAAGAGGCTGAGGTGGTGCCGGCGAAAGGACGGCTCCTTTTGAAAAAAAAAAAAAAAGAAGAAAATAACAGAATACTAGACCATACTGGTGAACAAGAAAATAGCCTGGAATGCAGCGACCAGACTCTTTGTAGGTCCTGAACCCTTCCAAGCCTTCAGGGTGGAATTAAAATACAAAACCCACTAAAACTAACTATATGATTTTTACGATAAAAAGACGATAATGTAATTTTTAGTTACTTTCCTGCTTATCAGAATAAAAATTAATTTACCAATCGTAAATACAATTTATCCTCACCATTCAGGACAATTTACAGCTAACATGTAGGCAAAATTTCAAAGCGTTGTCAGATCGACTGGTCAAATTCCCAAGTTTGTTTTGACGTTTGTTGACATTCGATCACAAATTTCTTTGGTGCTTTTATATTCATTGTTTTTTCAAAATTAAAAATACAGTTATCTTCATAAGAAATTATTTAGGCACATCTACAGTGTGTAGTTAATAAAATGCTGAAGCAGCTGAACAGTAAATGTCAAGAGATGGTAACATCTTGGAAGACAGTGACCAGACTCTTTGTAGGTCCTGAACCCCTCCAAGCCTTCAGGATGGAATCAAAATACCGAACACACATCTGGAAAGTTCTTTTACGACTGAACCAGTCCCCAAATTATCTATCGGGAAGCCACTAAAGATACCAGAAAACGTAGAACTAACTGAACAATATTTAAATCAAAATATTTTACCTTGTATTCAGCTAATTGACCCGTTAACTCTTCCAATTTACCAGTATCACCGGCTTGGGATCTGTTAATCAGTGGTTTTGCTGTAGTCGTAGTTGGTCTTACGGCATTCACTTTTGGCACTGTTTTAGGAAAAAAAAAAAGAGTCATACAGATGGAAATTTTTATAAAAATATGTTGCACGGACATTTCAACCAGATTTTTCGGGTATTTAAACGACCGTGCAAGTTTCTAATTCGACACAAACAAGCTTCAACAACATGCAACAATTTACAGATACAAAGTATGTGAATTCAAATTGAAATTAAAATGAAAAATGGTATCAATAGCGATGGATATGAAGAAAATTAATATGAAGCATTTGATTTTAAATCTAGTAATTCAAAGCAATTGTTACGAAGTTAAATTGTTGCATTTTTGGTTTCTGATTAATGAAATTGACAAAAACCAATTTTTTCATTTTCTAGCATACAGGGCATCTCAATTTTAAATAAGAAACAATGTAACTGTAACTGAACACGTGAAAATATCGAAAGCTCCTGAAAAGTCCCTGAAGACTTCACTTTAGGCTCAATTTGTAGGTCACGGCAGGTGTTTTTAAACGAGAAAAAACTTAACGCGATTAAGTTTACGTAAAAAGGGGAAATGGCTCTCTAAACGAATTTCTCGCTAATATCTGACTAAATATGTGAATTAGATAATTTTTCTTCAGATAAAAAATGAAGATCGTCTTATTATCTACAGAAATGGTTCAAATAATTTTTTTCGAAAATTCGATAGTTATCGAGATAATGAGACCTAAAAGTCTCCTCATTTTAGCTGCTGATGCTCTGCCTGTAGGAATTGTAAGCGGGCGGATGAATTGTTCCATAACTCGACAAAAAATTGAAATCTCGATTACTATCGAGTTTTCGAAAAAAATTATAGGGACCATTTCTGTAGATAATAAAACGATCTTCATTTTTTATCTGAAGAAAAATTCTCTAATTCGCATATTTAGCCAGATATTAGCGAGAAACCCTTCCGTAAACTCAATCGCGTCAAGTTTCTTCTCGTTTAAAAACACCTGCCGTGACCTACAAATTGAGCCTAAAGTGAAATCTTCAAGGACTTTTTAGGAGCTTTGTCCCTCCATTTCCTGGACTAATGAGATATCCCTGCATGATCGAGAAATAAAAGCCGCTACCAACAAAAAACAAAAAGTCCCAAAAAAAACCTACTGGCCCTAATGGCAGGCTTCTGCTTGTTTGTCGGCGAGGTCTGTTGCGGTTGGATAACATGCGCCGATGGAGACGCGTTCGGTCGACGTAGCATCAAAGAATGTCCTTTGGGAGCGTTGGCTCCACCTTGACCGAGCTGTTCGCCCGCTCGGGCTCCCAATGCATCGTATTCCGTTCCTTTGTAATTGGCATCGAAGAATTTCTTGAACCATTGCAGGAACTCGAAATTGTCTTGGAATCTGCCTTTCACCAGCCTGTCTATGGGAACGATCTACACCCACGTGAGTATTTTTTTGTTGTGTTGATGGGAGGTGTGGACATGTCATAGCAGGTGCGGCGGAAAAAGAAAATAAAAAAAACCAAGAGAATAAGAAGCTCCAAATGCTATTTTTGATGCATACATTAATGAAATGACAAAGATCTTCGGAAACTTGAAAAATTTTAATATAAATTGAAACAAGACCAATCCGAAGATCTTAGTTTGTAAAATACGGGGTGTTTCATTTGGAGAGGGCCTAAGTTTAACTGTTTAGATGTGAATCACTTTGGTGCTTTCAAAAATGTACATTTAATGTTTCTTCTGCAGTTTATAGCAGAGATACAGGGTGTTTTATAAATGTATCCTATTTCGAAATTTGGTACACGTGTTAACCATTACCTAGGAACTCCATCGAAAGCATCTCCAAAAAGATAATGCAGATCCGGCTTAACAAAAATTTTTGATGGAGTGTCTAGGTAATGATTATCACGTGTACCAAATTTAGAAATAATATACTGGGTAGCTCGAAAGTTATGAGGTTCGAAATAAATAGGATACATTTATAAAACACCCTGTATCTCTGTTATAAAGTGCAGAAAAAACATTAAATATAGGTTTTGGGAAGCACCATTTACAGTTAAAGTTAGGCCCTTTCCCAATTAAACACCCTGTAAAATCAATGGATATTAAAATACAAATAGATGTCAACCACAAGACAAAATTCCTTCCCCAATTTGTACTTTCGATGTTAAGTTACATTATCTTTTCATTTACTTGAAAAAATTCGTACAAATTGAAAAAGTGCCCAAAACCAACACTACAGCGACAAAGTAACAACGTTCATTATCGAAAAATAAAAAGCGCTATGATATCACAGTCCTACAAAATGTTACTTTTGACAGACACTGTATCGTCCCACAAAATAACGCTGTGAAAAAAATCAGTGAATCTACTAGACCCAATGAATTAAAACTCTAGTAAAAGCACCGTTTTCTCAGACATTATTCTATGGTTACCCTGTTTGCTCTGTAGTATGTGGGGTTTTGGGGCTGGAGCTACTTGGTGTACGTGTGGAGTACTGTGGCCATTACTGGTCGCTCCAGAGCCGATACCGACACCACCTCTAGCTTCCAACGCTTCGTATTGTCGACCGTCATAATTTGCATCGAAAAATCTCTTGAACCATTGCAGAAACTCGAAATTATCTTGGAATCTGCCCTTTATCAATTTATCTACTGGTATTATCTGGAAGTTATTGCAAACGCAAAAATACATGTCTTACATGTAAAAGCATATAAATATTAAACAATAGTATAAAAGTTTTTTGAATAATATTAAAACATTAATAAATCTAAATTAGAAATAGACTAGTCCTAACATCTTGAACGTACCAGAATTTGTAGTAACAATAAAATTTAAATATTTTACCTTATCTACCGACATTTTCTTAAAACTGGCCTGAAGTATTTTAAAATTTTGTATATACTCATGTTCCAAATTAGTTCGAAATTTCACCCTTTTGAGTAGTACTGAACCTGGGAAAAGCATATCCATAAATTGACAATAGGCGGCACCTGTGCATAGTTCCTCAATTTTTCCAAAACTGCTTTGTAAACATTCATTCACCCAGGCTAGCATATCATGTCGAGATAGATTGTCTGACGTTACGTTCGTTGAATACACATTCACCGCCATTTCTGGAAGAAATGTGTATAATTATAATCATCAACATACACAAAAAACAGCTCTTTAGTAAGATCTTATCATACTCAATACTGTTGTTACAGAAATAAAGTAATTTCAAGTATTCGCATTAAGCAGATATTTTTAGACCAATTGGATTGTTGAAATAATTGGACAAATACTTGTCGAGTACATTAATAGTCATAAAAAGAGATTGAAATTGTACTAAGCAGAATTATCACCTGATGCCTTATAAACATGATGGTATGAAAGTAAAGTTAAGGTTAATCTACTGAAGAAAGTTCTCTACTACAAAAAAATAGATCAATACTACTAACTACATTTTTTTAAATTATACACGCTGATAGGGCAAGTTCAAGACATTGTACAATCACATACCTGAATGAAAATTATAATTATTACTTTTAAAACAAAACAAACCGTTTAAATCTGGATTAGAATTAAATATTCAAAGATAAAACATGAGTCATGGCTAATATAAATAAAAATTGTGATATATTGTATTGATATATCAAAAAAGATTGCTACTATCTAGATATTATTAATTCAGTGGATATCTACTGACTATTAGAATTGTTTGAATTCAAATAATTATTTGTATGAACTTAGAGCTTTTCAACAAACTGTTTAAACATATTTTACCCTGCTTATATGAACCAATTTAAAATTTTATACAGAAAAAAACAATTTAAAACAAAGAAAGTGGTTATAAAATGAAAAAATCATATAATCTAGGTAAAATTCAAAATATGGCATACACATAAACCTGGCGTGGGTGTGGTATTTTCAAAATTTCCTAAACCAACTGTATATACTAAAACTCTTACACCAAATAAAATGATTATCTATTATTCACAATTAATTCTTTTTGATTAAAAGAATGGGTTTATACCATACCGGTTTTTCCAAAGATGTCCCGTTATCGAAAAAATGTACGTATAACCAACGCGTTGTTTCTATAAATAAATCTTCAGTTTTTTATACGTTATAATCTGTGAAATCTAAATTAGAATTTATTCCATACCACTTACGATTTTATTGTGAAATAATATACTTTTATGGAAACGCAACTAACTTTGACCGAATTCTTTTATACAATTCGAGTTGTCACTATTTGCCGAACATGTCACTGATATTTGTTGCTGTTATAAAGAATAGTAATCGTTTAACGATAATACAGCTTAGTGGAAAATATGTATTTTATTAGAAAGTTTATTTAGTTACCTGATAAATTAATTCCAAATGCTAAATAGGATATTTTTCTAACAATTAATCACTGATAAATTTCTCTGGCCAGTCGGCCATTCAATTTTGCACTAGCAATTTAACAGGATACCAACATAGAGACAAAAAAGTTACCAGATTCAGTATGCATCCAAAGCCACCTTAAGCTACTGAACACAGTCCGTTGATAATTATTAAATTTGTCTAAATTTTACTATATGTATTATCACTGCTTTTTTTACACTAAGTTAATAATGTATTCATGTAATAGAAAAATAATGATGTGTTATTTTTTGAAAGTTATGGTGATTAGATTAAACCTGATTGACACATTCCCATTTGAACATTGCTTAATTTAATGACATTTTGTCTGTCAATTATTCGATTTCGCGCATGCCCAATATGAACGCATAAAAATTCTTGGCGGCATGTTAAAGCGGTTAGTTTCTTGACATTTTAAGGTTATGTTTTTAAATTGTTAATCCTGAATAAAAATCAACAGTATTATTAGATTAAAAAATGAATGTTTCTTTGTAAGTATTTCAACAGAAGCATTTATAGTATGGTTTAAGTTTAATATAAATATATTTTTATTTTAGATCAAGTAATCGATTTAGCCAATGTAACAACTCACCGATTTTAGAAAGAAGCTTAACAATAAATAGAAATAAACGGTCCATGAAACAAGAACTTGTATGGGGAACTTTAAATTTTGCTCTACTTTCAATAATCCTATATGATTTGTAAGTTCTACATTGTATTTTATCCTTTATAACGCTATAAACTTGCTGCTTTTAGAAGTGAATCTTGCCCTTTGAATCTGAGCTACTTTCGTTACGGAGAATATATACTAGTAGTATGTCTAACAGTAAATTTACTTTACCATCTAATAAAAATAGTTAAGGTATCTTTAACATTTCCTGAACCTTTGACAATTAATGAAGCACAAAAAAAATTACTAGGCGTTAAAGATTCTGGTAAGAAAAGTTTCTTAAAATAATATGATAAATATCTTAACTATTCTTTTATTTTAGATCCTAATTATAAAGTAATTCAGACTCCAGTAAAAAATGGATCTCCTCATAATAGTAGCACTCCATTTAATATTACATTCAATCGAAAATCGAATATTTCGCAGTATGAACATGACAGTAAGTACTGAACTTTATGAATTTAAAAACAAAAACACTTTATTATATTATAGGCTTAAACTACTCAATGTCTTCACCTTCTTGGTCGTATATGAAAGGCACTCCTGACTTTAATTCGAGTCATTTTACTCCTAAACTTTCACCAGCTTCAAAGCAATCTCCTAGCATGTCTTTTCGCGATGTTTCTTCAATAGAATTCATTGGAGACGAAGATTCTTTGAACAAATATTTAAAAGACCATGAAGAAATTGAAAAAGCTAACAAACTAACTACCAAACAACAACACTCATCGAATCTTTTGAGTTCATTTTGGAGCCATCCTGTTACACAAACAGCAAAAGATGTATCAGAATTTCTTAGGAAATGTCAGTATCAATTATCCGCTCAATCAGCAAGTAAAATATCGGGTAGTCCTAATTTGAAAAGTGAAGATAAAACTTCCAGTCCTGCTCAAATTTCTGCTCTTGAAGTTTGGACTCGTATTAATGTAGATAGTGTAGCTCTGACACAGTGGAACGAAAATTTAAGAATGGTAAGTAGTTATTATTTATAGTCCAGGCAAATAATACTTTCACATAGTAAAAAAAATAAAGGCGTGAGCAGGGGTGTTTCCAGATATATTTGGGGGGTGAAAAGGGGTGGAATTTTGGATTATTGCGATTTCCGGCGAAAGTTGACGTCGGAGAGAAAAGTGTACAATAGAAAAGTTGTAGATCATTAAAAGGTCTACAATTTTTGTTAAATTGATTTTTTCATATGACCTTAAAATCGCCGAGAAAAATGCGAAAAACCGCTTTTATCGTTTTTTATTTTCCATTTACACAATAATAAAAACTTGGTGAATGTATACATTTTTCGGCTGCTCACGCATTTATTTTTTCAACGTTTATTATACGCCTATTTACCATTTCCAACTGTTCTCATCCTGTTAATTTTTTTTTATTTTATTTTAGTGGATATCTCAGACAATTTTAGAACGTTTAGTAACAGAATTTGACAGGGTGAAAGTTTCATTAGACAAACATGGTTTATCAGATGTTAAAATTGGAGCAGTCGGTCTAGATCGTTTGAGAAAAACCGCGCAAACTGCGTTGGTGGCTCAATTTATACCTTCCTTACCTGCTTTGATCCCGTTTTTAGAAGTAACTAGCAATCAGGAGTATTTAGAGAGAAGAATAAGAGATTTAGCTAAAGGTGGTTGTATGAGTGAATTTAAATGGAATAGTGGGGGAAAGTATAACGGAAAAGAATGGGATGAATCTTTACCGACAGATTGCGCTGTAAGTTTTTATGAAAATTAACTTTAAAGTGTTTAATTTTTATTTAATTTTAGATTATAATGCATCTGTTGGCGTCTTATTTAGATACCCAGCTTATGCCTCTTCCGAATATGCCTGATACGAAAGCTTTTAGTGGACACCATTATTTAAAAATTACAGATAAAGTACCCGTGCTGATTGCTAGTAGTTTATTTATACAGGAAGTTACTGAAAAACCACCTCATTATAGAGTAGTCGTAGCTGGAAAAACTTACGAAATGGTTAAAGTGAGTAAAATTGTTTGTTAAACTTTAAAATATGTATTTCGATTTATTTTTAGGGATACAATAATTTGTTTCATAGCATTTTATTTTTTATTTATCACGTTAACAAAATGGAACACGGAATGCTGGGAAGAGTTAATTTAGGTAGAGCCGGTGTTAATATTTTATGGATTATTGACCAATAAAAATTATCCTTTATTCTGTATTTCATATTATCGAACAAAAATAATGTAAGTGGATCTCGGAATATTTTTTTTATATGGTAATTTTCACTCTTCTTTTTATTTGTCATTAAATTAATTTGTTGATAACTCCCTATTTTATTTCATAGAATTGGAAAAGAAATAAAATAACCCTGTCCATGTTAAATTTTTTTTTTCGGGCCGAGATGGGAAACTCATGTTCGAATGGGTCCTAACCAGTACCCAGACAGTATTGGACTCATATCCACAGGAATTCCTACCAACCAAACTCGCCGTTACTCCCGCCTTGGAATCACTACCCTAGCATATTTCAAGACGGGCGGTGGTCCCTCACACTCTCCATCATCTTCTACCTTCTATCACTCCTACCTCTCACATGCCATGTCAAGTCCTTCTCTTTCCCTAATCATCTCTCTCCATCCATTTCTCCTCGCCCCTCAACATAATCACCATATTTTCCCAATACACCGCCTCTCCCAGTTTATATCCCAACTTCTTCAAAACTTCCTCGTTCTTCCAACATCTAAACACATGTCCCACACCATCCTCCACTTCACATCTCTCGCACACTCCAGTTTCTCTTTTCCGAATCTTGTGGAGGTAACCCACTCTTGACCCATGTCCTGTGAGCACCTGCGTCAAGAATTAGTTCACCTCCCCGAATATCCGGTCCACCCAATTTCTCCTGCTCCCTCATACTCATCCCACCTTCTCTCCATTTCCTCATCTATCCATTCCTGTACTTCATCTCTGGTCGCACCCATCCATCGTTTCTGTCTGTCTCTAGCCATCAAGTTCAATGGATAGGACCTTGACATCACCGCTGCTGCCAGTCCACCCACTGTCCTGTACGCCTGCACCACCCTCAGGAGTATCCCTCTACACCCGCAGGTGTGGTCTAACCCTCGCAATCACCCCTGCTTTCTCACCCCACACTTCCGCGCCATACAGCATACTCTACTCTACCGCCCTACCAATTACCCTCCTCTTCCACTCTCCCGATCCTTTCACATTACTATGCCATGTTGCCCTTACTTTTGCCTTCTGTGCATCCAACATATGGGTTTTGAAGGATAATTGGTTATCCAACTACACCCCTAGATATTTTACCGCTTCGTCTATCCAAATTTCCCTTCCCTTCACCATATCCCCCACTTCTCTTGCTCCGCCCCTTCACCAGTAGCCCCACCGTCTTATCCTCAGACACTTCCAGTCCACACCGCTATATTTTCTCCACAATCTTCCTACACATCCCATCCTCTCCGCCTTTCTTTCTATCTCCACCTCTCCCTTTCCGTAAATACCAGACAGACATCGTACGCATACACAGTAATCTCACATCCCTCTTCACATGCTATCCCACAAACTTCATACACTTCCAAAGCGTCGGTCCCAGAACCGAGGCCCGGGGCACTCCAATCTCCGTCCCATACCTTCTCCCTCTAGCACGGGATACTATAACAATTGGAAGGGTCTCTTGCCATAGAACAATAAGTACGCGCAGCTTTTGTGCGCAGTGACAGTCTGTCAAAAATAGGATCACATTTCGACGATGCCTAGATTGTTAGATCGTACCATCTCTAATACCGTGCCTCTAGTGTCAACTATCGCACGCCTCGTCAGATAGTCCTCTAGACGAGAGCTTATTTTCCCGACAGATTCCAACGTTGCCAAATTTAGTAGTAACATAACAAGTAAATATGTAAATATCAGAAAATAAGAAATAGACAACTAAAAAAAAAACAAGAAAACCCAGGCCTAAACCGGGTTGATCAAAGTGTAACTATGTATAAAAATATCAGAAAATAAGAAATAGAAAACTAAAAAAAACCAGGTCCTAACCGGGTTTCGAACCTACGACCTCTGAGTTGTAAGCTCAGTACTCTATCAACTGCGCCAATCTGCTTCAGTCATATCGAATAGAAGGTTAAAAGGCTGCTTGGACGCATGCGCACCTCAACTATTAAATTGGATGTGGTGGGAGGAATCTGTCGGGAAAATAAGCTCTCGTGTCCTCTAGTAGATTAACTAGCCCCTCCCCTACTCCAAGCTTTATCAACGCCTCAACACCGCCATTCCATGATAAATGGAAATTTATTTATTTACTTTAAAAAAATGATACACATTTCCAAATAAACAAGTAAATATATTATCGTATTAAAATACATTAGTATCAGTATCACACATCTTAAATAATCGAAACATTAACAACCGTTTAGAGAGTATCGGTTAACGTATACAAACTAGCAGCAAACACTATATCTCGTTTAATAGTAGTAGAAGCTTCTTCCATTTTATTTTTCAGTTCTGGATCTCCAACAATTCTAGCAGCATCTCTTACATCCATTATAGTTTCGTTTAATTGTTGTATACATCGAACGATTATACCTTCTTGGATGTCGGTTAGTTTCATTATGTCCGCAAACGGCTAAAAACAAACATTTGTAGAATCGCAAGGCTGTAATAGTACATAAAAAGTTTGTTCTCGTAGCAAGTTCCTATGTTATTGACATATTGAGTCTGAGCAGTATCATAAAAAGCGTTCTAGCAGAGCCTGAACTCTGATACTGCGCAGACTCAATGTGTCTAAGACAGTTGGGAACTTGCTACGGGAACAAAGCGCGTTTAAATGGAGACCGAGTTATTTTACCCCCCACTATTAAAATGACAGATGTCGTGTGTTCTTACCGGGGAAGGGAAAATGTTCTGTGGGGAAAATTATGGAGATTTATCGCTTTTCGGCCAACTGACAGATCAAAGTGTAACTATGTATAAAAATATCAGAAAATAAGAAATAGAAAACCCTAAAAAAAAGAAAACCCAGGTCCTAACCGGGTTTTGAACCTACGACCTCTGAAGTTGTAAGTTTACTACCCTACGAACTGTGCCAATCAGCTCACATTAGGTTTGTTCCCGTAGCAAGTTCCTAACTGTTATGGACATATTGAGTCTGCGCAGTATCAGAGTTCGGGCTCTGCTGGAACGCTTTTTTGATACTGCGCAGACTCATTATGCCCATAACAGTTAGGAACTTGCTACGGGAACAGACCTATTCAGTCACATCGAATAGAAGGTTAAAGACTGCATTGACGCATGGGCACCTCAACATGCGGGGGTCCTCCTCTCATACGATATCTGTCATTTTAATAGTGGGGGGTTAAATAACTCGATGTCCATTTAAACGCTCCTCCTAATGCATCACAGCCAATCTCCACGAGAGCTTATTTTCCCGACTCGATCCAACGTTGCCACTTTAGTAGTAACATAACAATATTGAAGTAAATAATATGTAAATATCAGAAAATAAGAAATAGAAAACTAAAAAAAAACACCCAGGTCCTAACCGGGTTTCGAACCTACCACCTCTAAGTTGTAAGCTCAGTACCCTACCAACTGTGCCAATCTTATCAAATTCTGTTATATCGAATAGAAGGTTAAATGTTGCTCGGACGCATGCGCACCTCAACTACTAAATTTGACGTGGTGGGAGGATTGGAGTCGGAAAAATAAGCTCTCGTGCGATAATCCTGTGTCAAAGTCAACGCCAAATGGCCGACATCCGGCTGTCATGGCGGGAAAAATTCAAAAATATATATAAATAGTCGCTTACACATTCATTTTTAGAAAAGATTTGAAATTATATTGAAAAAAGTTTACCTGATTTGTGGCCCATTCGTATACGACATGAACTAAACCGAAATTCAATTCTTCCTGGAACTCGTCAGTTTGAATACGCAAATTTAGCTCTTGGTTGCCTATTTCGAGATGCACTTGACGGAGTTCAACTATCGCCTGTAATTAAATATCATATTTTGAGAAATAGAGCCCGTATTTATTAGTCGAATCTCGAGACCCACAGCTTGAGAAACGCTCCAACTGCGCATGTGCGAATGGAGTCTTGCTCAAGGCAGCCAGCGACCTGTCTTAAGACACGGTTTGTGACATTTGTTTTGTAGATAAACATGTAATTGTTGTTGTCTTGCACCAAGCTTCAACTTGACAATAACCTTCTTTTATTTATATTTATATAACTAGCTGACCCGGCCAAGCGTTGCTGTGGCTAACGTTTTTGTCATATTACATTGCTGTAAACTATTTAATGGAAACGGTAGATCAGACATGGGCACCACCATGCTTTTTTACATATATGCCATTGTCATCAACCGGAAGTCATAGCGTCTACGGCCACGCCTCCAGCACCGTTTAAGGTGCAGTCCGTATAGTTTGACTTGGGCTCCGCGCCAGATTTTATTTTATCCGACTGAGCTCTAGTATAAATGTGGGTTGAAAACTCAGTCCTTACAGTAGATTAGACTGTAACTTCAGCGACGAGAAGCAGTTTCCTTCAATTTCAGTTTTTGGACAACGGAACTCTACTTTACCTTCGACGCTAATAGATCGTGGTCGGTCTAGTTGAATCGTTTTTTTTTTGGATTTCACGAAAGCATCCTTATTTCTTCTACCTTCTACGATACCTACATCGACGTACATCTTCGACAACTTGGAGTACGGACCACGGGTCGGAACCTTGTTCGCTCACAAGAAATTTATTTGTGAGGACCCCTCTGTACTCTGAGTTATTCTTCGAGAGCATCACCGAGGGATGCGGCCGATGTACCCGGAGGTACATCGGATGCTGGAAAACTTCTCCGAGGGGCATTTCAGCTATACGGAGCTCCTGTCGACGACAAGTCATATCGCTAAGTCGAATCCGAGCTCCCGAAGCTCTGCACACGCCCTCGTAATAAATTTGTAATAAAGTAATATTGCGATCATAAATCGAGATGTGAGCTATCCTATCCTTCAAGTTGGATCAAACTGCACACGGTGTACGAATTTCATTAAAATCGGTTGAGTAGTTTAAGAGTCCATCGCGGACAAACACGTGACACGTAATTTATATATATATTAAGATAATGAAATGTTCTAACGTTTTGTTGAAATAAAATTACTTGAAGAACAAAAAATGTAGTTGGTACTTGCTTTTTTCAAATTGGGAGTTAATCCTTCATCGTCGAAAACTTCATTTTGATTCCTAACTCGAAACACCAGTGCTGACAATAAAGCAGCAACTTCTGCGGGTTTTAACTTGGTTAAAATATTCCTGAGTATCAATTCGGTGATAAGTAGTTCGTTCATTCCTATTTCGCACGCGACGTAACCTTTTAGCTGAACTGAAAAAAAAAATTTCAATTTTCCTTAAATTTTTTTACTCATTTCATTATACTTTTGTTTTGTCCATCGACATAGCTCAAATTCCTCAACAGCTCTATCCTATTTTCGTAATCGGGATAGAGACTCAAACTGGCGTTCGATAACAAAAATTCCAAATCCTTCTTCTTCTCTTCTAAAAATTTTCTGGTAAACACCGTCGAAAATTGTTGTTGAAAATTTGGAATTCTCGTACTCGGCAAATGATCGATCAGTTTATCTTTCGAATCGTACATTTTTTTCAAATCGTGATACAACTCCTGGTCTTTTACCTAATAGAGAAAAAAAACAGTTTTTAAACGGAAAATTGAAAAAAAAAAAAACGATAACTCACCTTCAAGTCCACGATAAAATGCAAAAATTCCAATTTACCCGAATCGTTATTCGCTATCGTTGTTAATTTGTGCAATTCTTGTACCGCCTCTACGCACGTTTGACCTACCGGGTCATATTTAAACCTCTCCATTTGTCGTTTCTCCACATCTTTCATAACCAGCTCCGTATTCACCTACATATTGTAACATTCTAATTGTCAAACTTTTCATTGACAAGTGACATCTGGCACTTGTCAATAACAGATGACATCTGTCACTTGTCAATAACAGATAACATCTGTCACTTGTCAATAACAGATGACATCTGTCACTTGTCAATAACCGGATACATCTGTCCAGTGATGGGTATTAACCGGTTAATAATTTTGTTAACCGGTCATTGGTCAATAATAGTTATTAACTATCAATTTTTAACCAAAATAAAATTGTTCATATGATATTTGTGTTCTGAACAATATTACAAAAATTTTGACATAATTCAAGTTTATTTGAGACGTAAATAAAGGATGCGGAATTCAGATGTCATCGACAGTCGCGGACGTCAGCAGTCTGCGCAATGCTATTTAATAGACCTTACTGCGCAAACTCCTGATGTCCGCGGACTAGAAAATGCTTGGTCGCCTAAATTGTTAACCGTTGTTAATTTCAAAGAATTTTCAACTTAGCGCTAATTAACGCTAAAAACTGGTTAATAACATAGGTGGTTATCAACATTACCCATTATCACTGCATCTGTCACTTGTCAATAACCGGTGACATCTGTCACTTGTCAATAACCGGTGACATCTGTCACATTTAAATATTAAACTTATAATATGTTGTTTTCCTCACTTTTATAGTTTTTCCCGATATCTCGAAAATATCCTCGGCTCCCACGGTTATAATATCGTGCCCGGAAGCGGTTACGGTGCAGTACAATTTTTCTTCGGCCAATGCTACCATGTAGTACCAAATGTCTTCTTTGTGTTTGGGATTTTCGGAAGGTTCGTCGTTTAAAACGAGTACTTTGTAAGACACTTCCTTCGATCTAATCGGTGATAGAATCAAGGCTAATTTGTTGATGTGATTTTTTCGAGTTATTACTATTAATCTACCGGGGTTTAGAGTTTTTTGTACTTTCGGAGACGACAAAACGGCGTTCTGGAATATTTAAAAAATGAAAATATTTATTTGTCATTGTTAAAAATGAATAAGAAACGTTTTTACATTCACCAATTCATCAGCGATGACACAACCTAGCCTTTTTCTTCCAACTGAGAAAAATGAAACAGACATACAATCAATGAAAGATTGGAGAATGAAAAAACGCAACTTTAATTACACTGAAATGTATGTTTGGTTGCCTACACCACAGGTATATAACTGTCAATATAAATATAATGTATAAGATGTGCGTTGGGATTGCCTACACTACAGATGGTAACTGTCAATATAAATATAATGTATAAGATGTGCGTTGGGGTTGCCTACAGAGAAATCGTTGGATTAATGTAAATCATGCATTAATATACGAGTTTGTCCAATTTCGAGAACGTTAATAGCATCATGTTAATACACTTGTTGGTTAAATAATTATTATAGATTACCTACCATAATTTGCTTTCGAATATTTAAATAAATAGCAGCCGTTTCGTAAAACTTGACCAACGGATGTAGATAGCTACTGATCTGTTGTCGACAAAGTTCCCTCATTTCTTCTTCGACTTTTTCCAAATTCTTTCTAATTTGTACCATATTTTTTTGGTGATCGGCTTCTCGGAAACTCCTCAACATCATACCTTCCACACTTAAACTCTCCACTCTCAACAAACTTAAAACCTGAAACAAAAAAACTTGACTCCAATATATCATAAAAATCTAATAACTTACCATTCCGTAAGTTAATCTGAATTGACTAACAAGTGAACTGGGTTTTCCAAGCATCATCCTTTTAAGATTCTCTTCATATGGAACACCCTGTTTACAAAGAATAATAACGGTACCTTCAGCGTCTAAGCCGCGTCTACCAGCTCGACCAGCCATTTGAATATACTCGGCTGATTCAAGATCTCTCAGTTCCTTTCCATCATGTTTTCGTACTGTATCAAAAACCACTGTTCTAGCTGGCATATTTACACCCATTGCGAACGTTTCAGTTGCAAATAAAAGCTGGAAATAACAATTAATATTAGAGATGAATGATTTTATCATTAAAAAAAATTTACCTTGATATAACCTTGTTGAAACAACAATTCAACGATTTCTTTTATTATTGGTAAAATTCCACTGTGATGTACTCCGATTCCTCTGATCAAAATGTCTTTCATCTTTAAAATTTGCGGAATATTTTGATCCGGTTCTTTCAAACACCTAAAATATATATGGTCCATTTACACTGTTTGTGCTATTTAATTCCTTTTCTATTTCAACCCATTTTTTATTTTCCTCTTTCCATTACTGCATTTGTTAGTTCGGATTCTCTTATATTATTTGGCAATAAGGTTTCTTTTTCTTTTGAAAAATTCGGACATTTCGAAGAATTCATTTTACTTCTGCCAAAGAAAGAAAGATTGCCAAACCACACAACTTCCCAAATAAATTAATTTTATAGGTTAGCTCGTTCTTCTTTTTTTCGATTTTGAAGGTAACCACAGAGTAATAGATAAATTTTATTGCTCTATGAATGTAAGTGACCATAAAGTTTGATCATTATACACAATCTACTAAACATTCGATCAGCTGTCATTTTTTATTATATTAATGACATTGTCAGTTCTGTGTTCAGTTACAAAGTTGTCAATAATTTTATGTCAGCTATTTTCTGTAGGATAAATTGTAGTGAATACCAAGAATCAAATCAAGAACAGAACAATCAAGACGCAGTGATAGGCCAGTTAGGACAAGAAGGCATCCTCAATATTTAGAAGACTTCCTGGAGAAATAAGAAGGCGAGAAGAATGTCATAATATTACCCTTTTTATTATTTATGACATTGTCAGTTCTGTAACAAAGTTGTCAATAATTTCATGACAGGTATTTTCTGTAGAATAAAGCCTTATTCTAAAGATAATTCTTGGTATTCACTACACTAACCAATAGACGAACAGACAATTGTGGAATGGTACCTAATGGCAACCTTAATAAAGGTAAATTGACCCGAGAAGTTACCAGACATTGTGAAACCGGCAGTAAGTGTGTAAACCCCCTAAATAATTACCTAATCCATCTATTGAACGATAAAGTAATGTGAGCTTTTTCTTTTTGTGTCGTAAGATCCAGACTTGTCAAATTTGAAGCATTCATATCACATTTCAACCTAGAAAAAGTAAAAGCCACCACTGGCAACAAATCGTTTTTCTTTAGATGAGCTATAAGTCCGGACCAAAGTGTTTTTTCTTGAGCAGGCGATAGTTTCTGATAAAAGTTTTTCTGTTCGTTATTGATAGAATCTTTGGCTTTTGAATAACCGTTTAAAATCCATTTATCGGCGTTCAAAATCATAAAACGATTGTCCCTCGTACTGCCACCTTTGCCTGTGTAGAGATAGTGTTTCAACGGAACTGGTCTTTGGTAAGTATTTACGACGTATACTTTTCTTTGGTGCGTTCTTCCCAACCAATCGGCGAATTCGACGGTATTTGGAACGGTTGCACTCAAAAGAACCACGCAAACTTGAGCGGGAAGCATGATGAGAACTTGTTCCCAAACGTGACCTCTATCTCTATCGTTAATATAATGAACCTAAAGGAAAGAACTATTCAGAATTTATATATTTATATTAATTTATTTTACTCACCTCGTCAAAGATTACATACTCTAGATCTCTAGTAATGTCACTACCACAATACAGCATCGTTCTCAATATCTCAGTTGTCATTATAAGACAGGATGCTTTTTGATTTATCTGAAAATCTCCCGTTATTAGACCCACATCTTGAAATTTATCCTTAAAATCTCGATACTTCTGATTAGAAAGAGCTTTTATGGGGGAAGTATAGATGGTTTTTGTCATATGCTTTTGGGAAAGTGCTATCGCATATTCAGCTACAACTAAAATAACATTTCATTAAACATATTTTAATTTAAATTGTTTTTTTTACATACCTGTTTTTCCTGCAGAAGTGTGCGCAGCAACGAAAACATGATTGTGTTGTTCTAATTGTAGAATAGCCAGCTTTTGAAAGATATCCAACTCGAAAGGATATTCTATAGCCATTTCTGGTATCCGTTCTCTGAAATCTGTAACAGGCTTTGAGGCGTCCAATAAAATTGCCCATTCACTGCCTTGATTAGATAAATTTTTAGACTCAGCTCTACTGATGCTAAGTACGGGTATTTCTTTTGGAATAATGTCTTCTTCTTCTGGTAAATTTTCTTCTTGTTTTTTATTTTTTTCTTCTAATAATGTGTATTCAGATTCAAAAGCACCTACAGAATGATTTTGAATGAAAATACTTCCATTTCAATTGAAAATAGTAGTTCATACTTACTAAGAAAATCTTGTTCTTTTTGGACAATTTCAAGTAAATTTATAACATTTGGAGTATCATTTTTAATTTCTTGTTCAGCAAATACTTGCTCTTCAGTACATATTGTTCTACCATCTTTTTGAAATGTAAGACCTCTATCAAATCCAGGAGGTATTGTTAACAACGTTTCTAAATAAAGAAAAAAATATTTTAAATCGAAAACTAGAAACAGTGTGAAATGTTTACCAATTTCTGGAAGATTTTCATCTGGATTTACTAGATCTGGTAATGGAAAACTACCAGGCCAAAATGGCTTGTAAGAAGCACTACCAAATGTTGCATCAGACGGCGGTACCGGAGCTCTGTTTAAAGACATAGAATTTTTTGCAGTGGCTCCAGCAGATTGTAGAGACACTTCTTTAAAATCAAGAATTTCACCAGTATTAGGATCTCTTCGTACCTTAAAATATCTCATAATAAAATTCAATTAAAGATTAGTAAAGTTCTTACTTGTAAAGTTGTAGTTAAAGGAGATCCTTCAAAATAAAGTAATTCTTTAGGTTTAGGTTGTCGGGACCAAAACTTTTGATTTTTTTCATATTGATGAATTGGTAAGTTTTCTGGGCATAAGAGATACTTCTTCAATTCATCATCTATTGAAGGTAATATTGGAGGTACTTCTATTTTAACCATCTTTTTATTTATTTATCATGAGTTCTAAATTCTTGTATACACTCAATTCTGCAATAAAACTTAGATCATAGACTTAAACTGACACAACACAACTTAAGAAAAAAAATAAATAAACAACGCTCTCTGTTGGTGAGGTGACCAAACTATATAATAACTGTAAACCTTGGTGAGCCAAGACCAGAAAAGAAGACTGTAGACACCAAAAAAAGAAGAATGACATATGTTGACAGTTGACACTAGTGACAGTCGCCCTATTTTGATAGATTGTCAGATAGAGCTTTTAAAATTTAAAATATCTAAGAAATTAAATATTAAATCAATGTCGGCGAAAGCACCAAATCAAAATTAAATGAACTCAAGCACGATCAAAATATCATTAGCTTCAACAGGGGACTGTCACATAACCATTGTTTTGAATTGCTTAGGTATTTTATCACAACACAAACCCTTGTGTTGTGGTATTTTATAAGCTGTTTATCAATACAAAAGAACCAAATTAAAAATCTAAAATCTATCTAATAATTGTTTATCGTCAGGCCTACTGTCATGTATCCATTTATTAGTTGGTGGATATGCCCTATAAGGAATAATTCTGCAAAAAAACTATTACATTTTAAAGTTTGGTCAGCTTATCCGTTTGAAAGATATTGCAGTTTTTATGAAGAAATTATCGACACGACGAGTGAAAAGAAAGGAATCGATCGTAGAATTCTTTAGTGTGCGGAGTCCCACTCCTTCTGATAACCTAACCTAACCTTATTTATCTCTGCTGATAAATAGGTTAACCGTGCAAACATTTATATTTTCCGTGCATATAATATAAACAATCAAATAAAAAATCGAAAAGCAATTTAATTATTTCTAAATGATTGCGAACGTGATTGAAAGTATCTTGTTTATGGACGTAGGTTGAAGTTTACAAAATGTCTGCAGATTGTAAGGGGTTCATAGTAGCACTAGATGTAGGTACAACTACAATTAAGTGCCACATTATCAGCTCTTCGGCCAGATCGGTAGGATATGCTTCAGATACCGTAAGTAAATTTTTGACAGTAACATAAGGAAAGGTTATTTTGTACAATTATTTTTTAGGTCAAATTGCATTATCCTCACCCAGGTTGGGTTGAAATTGTGCCCGATGAGTTATTTCAAAGTGTTTTAAAAGTGATATCAGAAGCTGTACAAAGTAAGAGTGAATTGAATTTGTACCAGGGTTTTTGTTAATTAAATATTTTTAGATAATGTAAGTATAGATCAGATAAAATCAATAGCAATATCCACCCAAAGAAATTCATTTGTAACTTGGAAAAAAGATACTGGTGAATACTTCCATAATTTTATAACATGGATGGATCTCAGAGCGAGCAACTTGATAAAGAGAAGTAATGCATCGATATCAACTATTGTGAGTTAACAGTTAAAGTTCCAATTTTAAATGTATATTATTTGTATTATTGTAGGCTTTGAGATGGGCATCATTTTTTATGTACTTGGGAACGTGGAATAAAAAATATGGCATGGCAAGTAAACTACAAATTAAAAATATCGATGTAAGTATTTATTTATTTATATGATGTATTTATTAAAAATTATTTATTTGTTTTAGGTATCAGGAAGATTACTATGGGTTTTTGAAAACATCAAACCAGTCAAAAAGGCTTTAACAGAAAATAACCTTATGTTTGGAACAATGGACACTTGGTTAGTATACAAATTAACCGGGGGATTGTCTTATGTTATGGATATTACAAATGCCAGCGCAACAGGGTTTTATGACCCTTTTATTCTAGATTGGGGCATCGTAGCCAAAGCTTTAGGCATACAAACTAACTTTCTACCTAAAGTCGTAGCAAATAATTACAATTTCGGTAAAACACAAAAAGATTTATTTGGAATTCCTATAAAAATTGGGTGTGTTGTAAGTATATCTTGAATTTATTCCAACAATTCGTATATTAATAATTGTATTTTTTTTAGATGGCAGATCAACAATCATCTGTCTTAGGTTGTTGTAGCCATATAAACGATTTGAAACTTACAATGGGTACTGGGGCTTTTTTGGATGTAAATACTGGAAAAACAATCCACGCTAGTTTAAACGGAATGTATCCTTTGGTAGCATATAAATTAGGAAATGAATTGGTGTATATTTCAGAAGTTTCTTGTACTGATGCAGGATCTATAATCCAATGGCTGTTACATTGCGGTAAGTTATTACAAGATATACCTTTGAATTAATAAATAATACCAAATTGTAGGTTTTGTTGATAATCCAAGTCTTACTTCGCAAATGGCATTTTCTGTTGAAGATTCAAACGGTGTTTTCTTTATTCCTGCATTTAGCGGCTTAGGGGTGAGAGTTTTTAATTATCTTAAATTAGGTTTAAGAATTTTAAATTTTAGCCACCTATTAATGACTATCAAGCTGGTACGGGGTTTATTGGTATAAAACCACTTACCAAAAAAGAACATTTGGTACGAGCAGTATTAGAAAGTATTGTCTACCAAATCGTTAAAACTGTTGACTTACTTAAAATTGAAAGAGCTGAAACTTATTCTTCTATCAAGTAAGGTTGATTATTTAAAGACTAGTTAAGTATAAACATTATCGACTTGAAGACTAGCCTGGTCTTTCTACTTTTTATTTATTGGTTTTCAGAGTAGACGGGGGTGTATCAACAAACGATTTTATATGCCAGCTTCTGGCAGACTTGACAGATTTCCAGGTTGTTAGATTATATATGCATGATATGGCTGTGATGGGAGTGTCGTTTGTAGCTGGATTATCAGAGGGTAAATTGAAAAAAAAAACCTTTCAATTTAATTTCTTTTGCAATTATGTTACTTTTTTGTTTTTTGGGTAGGATTTTGGAATACTAAAGAAGATTTTGATATACATTATGATACTGCTAGATCTTTTCAACCGTCAAATAATATGGGACATAAAGAAAAATGCAGAAATAATTATAATTTTTGGTTATCTGCAGCTGATAGGTTCAAATCGTGGTATCAAAAATAAAAAAATGAGATTATAGTTTTTACATTTCTAAAATTAAAGGTTTATACTTTTTACTTACATGTTTTCATTTCTATGACCCACACTTTTCATTCTATTTACATTTGAAACTTTAAAATTGGAAAAATTCTGTTTGTCCCGATTTTAAATAGAGGAGTTCAGTCTAA